>VUQS01002360.1:7212-24150 GCA_015108495.1 Heterochromis multidens | reverse complement strand
GTGTGTGCGTGTCATTCTGTCTGTAAACACGATAGCTCGAAAAGTTTTGAATGAATTCTGATAAAACTTTGTAGGGGTGTAGAGTGGGGTCATGTTAACAATCCATTAAAATTTGGCTTCCATCCACCAAAGTCTTCAAGGTCAACTTCATGATTTATTGGTGGAAAACTGACAAAAAGCCTCATAACTTAGAAACTGTGATTCTTACAAGTGTGCTGTGTGTTGTCAACATGTAGAAAGTATAAAGATTTAATACATCATGTCACATTTGACCTCTGACCTCTCCTTCAGAGTTAGATGGGCTCTGTTCAGTTGCAACAAAATCCACACATACGCTTAGCATAACAATCTTGTTGTTATGCTAAGCTATGCTAAAAGAGTACCTGTGGTAGGTTCATTTTTACCATACAGACACGAGAGTGGCATCAACCATCTGATCTAACAATGATTATTTGGGGTAATGTCAAGCTCTTTCTTTGAAATACCTTGTCAGTTGCCATATTTGTTTTACATTTATACTCTTATCTATATTCACAAAACAAAGGGAACATACCAGAGGCTCCAGGGGAGGGGAGACCATATCCTCCCAAACTGTGACTCAGCAGCCCTGCCTTCCCCATAGCCACCATGGAGCTGCTGCTGTGCAGGCCCTGGTACAAAAGACCCCTCTGATGATCAGAGAAAGGGAAACAGTTATACTGAAAATCTTGAGTTTGTACTGATGCAGTAATGTTAGTGTATAAACACCATGAAACTTGTGAACATTATAATTGTGAGAGGTGTAAATGAGTAAAAAAAAACTGTGAAGTTTCTTGTCCAAGTTTGCAGAACTATTTATGTGTTTTGGCATTTGATTAAGAACTTTAGATTTTGAAGCAGTAAAATATCTGTTAGATGCACTGACACCTGTTTGTTTTGATCACACTGGATAGTAACAGCTACTTACAGCAGAGTTGTGGTTAGCACGTGTGGCCCCCATGGCCTGATTAGCACCCTCTGCCCGCAGGTTTTCAGTGCCTACGTTCACTGGAGGAGGGCTTTTCATGTCCAGAGCTCGATTGAGGTTGCCATGGGAAAACACAGAGTAGCCAATACCTAAACAGTGAAAGAAAGGAGCAGGAAGTGAAAAGAGATCTAAACCTGTTTCACTCCTGTCATTTATTCTCTGTGATACAATCATCACCTCCCTCTGTAGCGGTCTACAAGTGTGATTAAAAAAAAGAACTTCTTCTTTTCCTTTGACCTTTGAATTAGTATCTAACCTTCATGAGACACCAGGCAGCTCATTTACAAGTCTGAAGATTTAGGATATATGTAATGTGATGTGATGTGACAGAATCCATTTTGAACACAATGTAAACCAGCATTCACTGTCAAATCTTAGCAAAAACACAACAACGCATTTAGAAACACCAAGAATCCCAGTGATTACTATTTAATGACATCACAGTCCATCCAAATAGTTAAAGACATGATGGCTGACATGATAGGCAGGTGTGATGCATTCTGAATAGAAACCACAGAGCTGGTTGTAGCTGCAGTTACACTGGTGGAGGGCCAGTTTCAGACTGACTGCACACATATACACACACACACACACACACACACACTTCCTGTGAGTTGACAGCCAGCTGCACAGATGGTTGACAGTACACATGAATTTTACAGAAAGCATTTAACAAGAAATTAGAAGAGTGGCTGATGGATTTTCATGCAAAAAGCTTTGACTCTGTTTAAAGGTAAAATTGGTAGATGGCATCAAATAAACAAACAAATCATTAAATCATTCAGACTTTGGAAATATGATTTTTGTCATGAAAGTGTTAAAAACATATCAATAACTCACAAATGAGCATAAACACAGCAAAGGCACTGAATCTGTGCAGCTTGTTGCTGCCACAGCAGCGTAAAGTAATACACTGGTACAATGCAAACACAAGACAAACGCCATATTGCACATAGTATTTAAAATGATGGTATATAGTGCTTTATTAGACTAACCTGAGTGTGGAGACACAAATGCAGTGTGTGTGTGTGGTGCAGCAGGACTGGCAGAGCTGGATCTGGAGTTTAGAGATTTAAAGCCTGGGGGTCTGTGGGAGGCCATGCTGGATCCGGAGGAATTGGGAAAACCATTCTCGCAACCTGCCGACACGAGGAACTGTGCCTCCGGTGAGAGCAGAGAGGGACCCTGAAGAGTAAAACACATAACTTTGACAACAGTATGGACTAAAGATCAGTTTCAGTTAATTAAGGACGATTTTAAAACGTAGAATTCACATTAGAAATCAGCTCTTCTCCCTTCACAGTTTCAGCATGTTTGTCTGTGTGTGTGAGTGTGTGTTGAATGTATAGGTGCAGAAGTATGTGGGGACTGACATAGAAGCGCTGACGAGCCACAGAGAGATCCATGCCCTCGCTGAGAGGATATTTGTCTGCTGCCACCTGCATGCTCTCCTCACTGTCAAGCTCTGAGCCATCAAGCCCGAGGCCTTTCCTACGCAGGGTCTGATGCAGAACAGAAAGTGCACACGGAAAATTACTCGCTATGATAGTACGATGGTTTTGAACCACAACAATGTCATGTGAAAGGGTTTTCATTCAAAATACAACACCTGCTTTTCCAATTTGGTGCTTTTTTTTAACCTTGGTGAATTTTTTTTATCTAATAATCAAATATTCAGTTAAAAATAATTTTATGTTTCAAATTACAACCAGGTCTGCATATCGAAAGCTTTCACATAGTTCTTTGAAAAAGCTACTAAAACCGTACCTCCAGTATGTCCGTGTTGGTGCGACTCTCGTGTGGTTCGCTGTACTCTGTGTATTTTAACAGAACTTTATCCATGTCTGTGCTGGCGTACTGGAACAGACGGTTGGTGCTGTTGAAGATGATGAGAGCGATCTCGCAGTCACAGAGCACGCTCAGCTCGTAAGCTTTCTTCATCAGGCCAAACTTACGTTTGGTGAAGGTCACCTACAACAGAAGAAAAACAAGTTTACACTTTTAACTCCCTGCAGTTAACTCTGCAAAGTCCCGAGTGTAAATGATTAAGGAAGTTTGTTAATGAAAAATCAAATTAAAAAAATCAATACAAACTTTTTGTATACTGCAGATAAAATTTAAATCCAACAACAATTTTTTTACACATTCATCCCAGAGGAGCTTTACGATCTTTACAGTAAAGAACACTATCCATCCTCAAACCCTTCATTCAGATAAGGGAAACTTCCACAAAAAGGAAAGCTTATCACCACAAAACATTCAGTCGAAAAGATCAGATATGAGAAATAAATTGTGTTTACTAGCACTCTGAAAACAGTTTAATAAGTTTTCTGGCTGTCTACACAGACTCCTTATGTATTTCATGTGTTTTTCCTCACACAGCTTATGCTTCCTTAAAATAATATCCACGGTGTTTCATGGTAATGCAGTATTTGAACACTTGTTAATGCATAAATAGGCTAAAAATATGATGCAAGTACTTTGTTCACGCCGCAGTATCGTGCAAATGATAATATCAGTCTGTGGTATCGGAAAGCGATATAACTCCTGTGCCATAAGTGGATCTTAGTATTACACCGTATATGTAATCGGTGCTGTCAGATTCATTTTACATCAAACTAATAAACAATTCCTCTTCCATTAAATGATATACATTCTTGTTAGTTCTGACATATTTATAAATATTTCCTGTGGCCAAAGTCGACTTTTTTTGGCATGCTCACTTTAGTTTTTTGTTTAGTGTGAAAGATTGACCTTTTGGCAATTAACAAAATCTCACTTTAACTGTTGTTAAGGATTTTGATAAATTCACAGCTTTAGGTCATCGTATCACTTAAGCCCAGAAAATCTGCATTTACCACCGCTGGGTTGCATTTTGGCTCTTAGAAAATAATGCACGCTAGTGTTGTTGTAAAATGTAACTATAAGGTTTTAATTATGTTGCTCACCAGTTTAAATATCATAGTTTGATATTTCATTAATATACGTCCAAACATGCCCTCGCATTTGCATTTCAATCAGTGGAGCAATCACGTTATATGTTATGAATTTGCAATGCAATGATGGATAACAAACAACCACAGTATCGGGTACATATCATGTGCATTTGCATGAAACATATGCCGCTATTTTTGCAACCCAGTACTTGCAGTATTAAGTGATACTTCATAACAAAGTCTAAAAAATAACTGGAAGAGGAAAACAGTAAAAATTTGCCTGATACATGTCCCCAGATGTCAGTGTGATGTCTTTAAATGTCTTGGATAAAGGGAGCAAAGAGAAAGGGAGCATATGTTTGCACTGCAGTAATATCTGACGCTATTGTTAAAATAATCTATGATTTATTTTTTATTTTCCCTGCAGTCAACTATATTTTCAGCAGAATGGGTTAATATAACAACACGATGCAAATCCAGCTACGGAATATAGAATGAAATAAAAAAAAATATCTATCTATCTATCTATCTATCTATCTATCTATCTATCTATATATATATATATATATGAAGCGTGAAATGGTGTGAGCCCACCTGTCTATTCCTCTGGTCAAGAATACGAGAAATTTGTATTTTCTTTCTTCCCATTTTCTCTTCTTATAGTCTGACACCTGTTAAAGAAAGAAAATCAATTATATAGTAGAATAAAACAGCATATTTTAACATTTGCACTGTTGCTGTGAAAATCAGCACCAATGAAATGACCTAAAACATTAAGAATTAGAACCTTTACTCCTCTAGATCACAGAAAGTGAAATTTGGGAGAAAAATTTGCCTTGAGGCTTAAGCTGACATTTGTAAGCAGTTGAACTAATTGTTAATTATTGTAATGAATTTGAGCCTTTCAGGTGATATGATTTACATTTTATAATAACAGCAGAATAAATGTTCAGTCATTAATACAATTCTGGTGGGAAAATGACATCCCTTTAGTTTAAGTGACTCAAGTCCTTTCCCCTCAGCAGGGCGAGGGTGTTTATTTTTACCACCATGAAGCGATGCGGTCTAAAGTTAGCGTGGCTCTTGTGGGGCTAGCAGTCCACACAGAATGACACCCTGACAGTCTGGGTTACCCCCGGGCCAGCAGCACAGTGCTTGACTGCACCAAGCGGCCCCAAGAGACAGGGTTAAAAATAAAGTCCATAGCTCTTTTTAAAGGTTCAGCAGGCAATAGCTGAAAGCAAACAGTAGAAGGAAAACGGTGTGTTCTTGAAAGATGGCTGATGCTAAAAGCCACCCACTCCTCTCTCATGCACAGTCAGGTCAGAAAAAAAAACAGGATTGTGAGGGGTAGATAGCAAAGACATGTGGCTGGCTTGAGAATGTCCATTTTTGAAACTCACACCCGTGGTTTTTCTGTTTTTCTTGGGCTAGAAAACATTGCTCCCATACCTGCTGTATAGAAAGAAAAAACAAAACTGAAAAACATGAAACATGAATGTTTAATTTCACTGATGCTTTTAAGCTACCAAGTCGATTTGCTGCAAAATAATACAACATTAAATCAAATGCATACATAAATTTGCTCTGTGTATGAGCGGTCTCCGTTTGATGCTCATGATCAGTAAAACAACTGCGTTAAGTGGTGGTCTGACTCTTCTGACCCAGCCATACAGTATTTCTCCAAAGCCCAGAGGAGTTTTCACTGGTTTTCCCCCTTAATTCTGGATGTCTTTGACTTCTCTATATTTAGTTGCCTGCCCCTCCTGATGATGCCTGAGCGGATATGGAGCCCGTGTTCCCACGACCCCTGAAGTGCCCGCTGTCCTTCAACGTAAGCTTGGCACACAGAAATTTGGGGCATGTCTGGAAGAATCCACCTCGTTGCCCTCACGATTACCTTATAAAGTCCTGCATTATTTGCTTCGTTGAATACGCTGCAGAGACAAGACACACCTCAAAAGTAACAACTGCAGACAAACTCATCATTGCCAATGTCTCTATGGTGAAACAAAGCACACAGCAGACAAATAGAACCACAAAACCAGCATTGGTCTCTCTAACTTACAACTTGGCTACCACAAAGAATTCACACCAGGACAAGCTGTTCTGTTTTTTTGGACCAGAAGTGAGACAATTTCACCTCATATCAAGGCATGTTAATGTTGAGAAGAGAGGGAAGTGGGACATATGTTCTAAAAAGGGCTGAAAGATGTTTATCTCAGGGTTTTACTGAAGGTTCCTCTCCTCTCAGATATAACCAAATGTCAACTATTAGAGTTGCAGACAGCTCTGTTAAAATGCATGGCTAATTGGGTAAATATAGCTGCACCTCCAGCCAAACAGCGTGGAGTTAGCTATAGAACATCTATGTGGTTTGGTAGGTTTGTCGAAGGCCTAAAGGCCGATACAGGCAGGAAAAGCCTGGCTGTGCCTCACAGCTAAATCTGGATGTTTTCCCATATGACAACTGCCATTTGAGGTCTGCACATTCACAGAACCACCTACTGCCTGTGACATTTCATCTCCATGGTCAACTACTGAACATCTCTGAGAAAAGGGGGGCATGAAACAGAATGAACAGATCTTTTGTTTTCTTTGCCATCAACTGGACATGAGTGCAAAACAGAATCTAGACAAACAGTCTATCCTGTCATCGTGCAATAGCTCAGCAAATGCACACTTTCCCCAGAGTCTCAGTCCTCTATAAGGAAGGACAGTGCCTTTGTCAGATACCTTCCCAAAGGTGAGGCAGTGGAAAACACTGAGCACAGAAACAAAGCACGGCACCAGGAGCTTTGCTTCCTGACATACCCCAGGTCGTCTGACTAATCACTGGGGAACTCCCTGGGACAACAATGCACATGCACAGAAAACCCTGCACATCAGGGTCGTTTTAATTGGTCTTATTAGCAGTGCTGATGTTGCTCATTAACAATGTGTATCATGAAACATGTTTTTCTTGCTGCAGTGAACTGTATGCATGAATGAGAAGGGGGAAAAAGTAGGGCATTTGTAGAGTATTGGGGGTTCTGCTTCAATGGTTTCCTTTCCATGAGTCATTCAGAGCATGGTGGCTTCAAAAGTTTCAAAAACATGGTGAACACTTGTAAGCATATTAGCCCAGGAGGTTAATGGCTTATTCTGTGGTGAAAAAGCTGATTCCCAAGATTAATATGCAGTACTGGATGTTAAATATGGCTAAATATGGTTTGAGAACAAGGTTTTGCTTTTGTGCCAAACTATTATTTTTCACATTTTGTTCAGTGACTGTATTAGTTACACAATTACAGCAATCAAAAGAAAAGCAACACCTAAAATGTCTTCTACACTACTTTGGTATAATGTGCTCTAACCGCTGTAAGCAGCGATGTGAATCAAATCTAGAAGGGTTGTTATTTTCATTGTTTTAGTCATTTTAACAGCTTCTGGATGTCATGACAGAGTCCAGTGTTAAGAGGGCAGATGTGTGTCTTCAAAAATAACCCAATCCCTGTTTGTATGTACTAGTGCATATTACATTACATATACATACATCCTTCTGAACCCACGTTAAAAAAGGTTGAAGGCCAAGTTTGGAAAAACTTTAAAAGTCTTAGAGACAGCCTCGCGTATTCAAATCAGAACAGAAAAATACTTTAAGAAAAGAAAGTGCACAGGGGATCATTTTGTTTCTTATCTTTATAGTTCTTGACACGGCTTTGAATAGCTAGCATCTCGACCTAAAGGGTTTTTTAATATTTTATTTTTATCAGTATACCTAGTTGAATATGTCTGTTTGCCACCGTCGGGGTCAGATGGTTCATGTGGTCACAGGGCCTTTGCAGAGCAATGGTGAGGAAATATTTGTCTAATTTTAACTGGGGATAATTGAATTGCCTTGATATTTTTGATAGAGCCAGAGTAGCAATGTTACATGCAGGCATGTGCTGAACATTTGATCTTTCCATAAATAGAGAGAAAAAAAAGGTTTTTTTTAGGACTTTCAAAAGGTTAGAAAGTCTGACATCCTCTCAAAGATGAGCCACACCTCACACTGAAAGAGGAAAACCTCTTTGAGGGCACTAAAAATGGAAAAAATTCATTTCCAGCAAAAAGTAACGTCAGAAAATTAAAAGCATCAGAATCTTTAATTAATGCTCATTTTAAATTAGACTGAACAGTCAGGTGACTGAAAGGGCAACAGGTTGAAGGGATGACAGATCTATCTATCTAGCTATCATAAAGAATAAATGCAGAACAAACTCAGCCGAGATGCGTCTTCAAAGTTGAACCAGTCTACTGAATGGATTCATGGCAGTCATGGGATGTGCTTGTTTCCAAAAGACGCGGATTTATTTTCCACAGCGAGCTAGCAAGAATTCAATAATAATAATAATAAAAGTAAAATACAATGCTTAAACCCATTTATGGATAATTATTCCTATTAACTTGGTGACGTCATTTAAAATAGACCGTTCAAGAATAGCCCGTCTGTCCCCGAGTTACCAAGCACCCCTGTCTATTATAGCCTCATCTCAATAACAGCAACAGGTACTTTACTCACAGCTGTGTCATGCAATGTTCCACACGGGAAACCCCAGGAAGCTGCGCTCATTTGCCTTAAAAACCGAAATAAGAAGATAAAAAAGAAACTCAACACGTGCTTAAAAATAAAAATAGAGCATCTGATCTCACCTGTTCCTCGATCTTCTTTTTCTGTTTACTTCTTGGTTTCTGCCACTCGATCAGGACCAATCGAACGGGAATCGTTGCTAATAGGAAACATAAATGACTAAATGAGCGGGGGGAGTCTAGTCGTGCGCTCTGGTCTTGTGCAGATGCAGAAATATTCACCTGGTACAGAAGCTGCGGATGATTCAGGAGCGCTGCTTTCCAACAGCTGGCTGCTACAGCCCGCCTCTCTCGTTCTCTGTGTATGTGTGTGTGTGTGTGTGTCACCACACACCGCCTCCTCGGCCGTGCCATTGGACACACTCCTTCACCTCCCATCCGCGTATAAACGCACCAGTCACTATAAGATCTCAGCCAAACTTACACTTGATGGACTTCATGCATATGCAGAAAATGTAAGTTCTGAGGTTACCTTTAAAAATACGTTTGATTTTCTGTACAATTTCATCACAGGAAGGATGGGGGAGGTGACAATGGACAGTGGAAAATGTTGCTTTGTGATGAATAATTTGCATATATATATATATATATCCACACACCACTGGCCACTCTTGATTTGTGGGGTGAAAATAATGACTCAATTTCTAAAAAAAAGAAAAGAAAAGAAAAAGGTCTTTAAGCCATCCTTTATTACATGGGAACCACCTAAAACTCCTTGAACTTTAGGGGTTAAAGGGCATCTTTTGAAATATATTTATTGTTTCATTCTTTTGCTTGTGACTCCTTCATGTACCACAAAATATAACAAGGTTTTTGCAGGACATTACTTCAAAAAAGTAATTTTATAGAAAATGTAGTACAATAAACTTAAGGTGATGAGTTATATTAAACCGTTTACTGGGATTCTGTAAAACCTAAGCTAAGTAGTAAGTCACATGAACTTAATATATTGTGCAAATGTGAATGCTTTAGCTGACTTAAGAGTAAATCGACTCTGAAAATGTGATCATGATAAGTCTTATATATATATACCTAAAAGCACGTTAAGAGTACTTGCACACAGTAACAAAGGAGGCAGAAGCATGGTTGAGGCATATGGTGCTTCTTCCCCATTTACAATGCAAGGAACAGCATTAGGTGTGAGATTCTGGGCATGCCCGGTGATTTGCAGCACTATTTTGTTACTAAATATAGCCCTGCACATAATACGCCTATGTTATGTTTCTACAGTACAGTTTTTGGTACTAATATGATGATTTTAAGTTGTTTTATTTACTGTATTCCACAGTGTTGTGTGACTGCTGCAGAAAAAAAAAATCCCCTCAAATGTAAATGCTGCTTTGTGTTACAAAGTAGAAACAATGTGCCTTTTAAAATCAGCCTCAGAAGAGTCAGTGAACCTCAAAAATAGTAGTCTGATCCAAAAGTCATTCACTATCAGTGATAATATATAGAGCAAAACTGTTCTGATGAACACTCTTCTGGAGTCCACTGTCATTCTGACAAAAATATCTAAACATTTTGGCCACTTTGGTTTCCACACTATCAAAGGAACTAACATAAAATCTTCATTGTGACTGATGAATTAAAGACTTCAGGCATGTTAAAGTCTTTTGGATGTTGAATATAGTGTTTTGCAGCTGTTCTGGAAAAAGGAAATATCAAGAAGAGGTAACATTTCATTAGGACAAAAGATCTCTTTTGTGTTACAGTCTGTGTGCACCGAACCAACAGGAACTCTGCTTTATGAACAGCAAACCTGAACGTGAACACTGGCCACATTTCTCTGCCATACAAACAGTGACAACCACATCACACATCTACAGCAATCAAAGTCTAAACACAACATAACTGCAACAACCATCGCAAAACTACAAAATGAATGATTTCAATGGCTATTAGGAGTCTCATTTGTGCTCATCTGTCCATATATCAAGTAACTTAAAAAGTAAGCATGCAGGCACAAACTATGTATAAATAGGTGTAGACAAAATAGTGGATGAAAAGTATAAATTCTGAACTATTAAATTAAAGAAGGGCACACTGGTTTCCATTACCAGTGTTCAAAGCAATGTTTACTTGCTGTTGTAAGTTGTGAGCAGCTCAGAATGATTTCCTCATTTTAGTCTGGCCTGAATATTTGAGGCACAATGAGCTATAGCTATGCAAAAATAAACAAATCAATAAACAAAAGGCAAAGGCAACAAGACAGAAAATAAATGTAACTTAGATTGTTTTATTTCTTGTCGTCTACTCAGATAAAACTCTCAGGACCCTTCCTTATGGTGCTGTACATCCACAGGTTGGGAACTACTTAAAAATTTAGAACCTTATTGAGATCTAATTTCTTAATTCAGCAATATTTTGGGAGGAAACCTCTAAACACCTCAGAATATTGGATCAAACACATCAGAAGAGGCCTCATATTGATGGGCATTAACTACACTGATATGCCCTTTGGCACATTTCTGGATATTAGTCAATAGTCATGAATGTTCCCACTTTCTCCATATCATCAGTAAATGATGCGATCCCAGTGACACCTAAGTGTGACACTTAACTGTCACAGCTGTAATTTTGTCCACTGCGGTCCATACAGGATAGAGTTCAGTCACCAATTCTCTCATAATCTCAGCAAACACTGGAATTAACTGTATCTGTGGTATCATTTTATAAACGTGTTACTCTTACCATGTTCATCCCCCTCGCCAAATCAACCACGACATATACAATCTTTCAGTCAGAATGCCATAAGTCCCATGTGCTCTGCAGTCCATGCAGATCTGCTGTTATTGGATACATGTTCATCAGCTAACCTGGGTGGTACTGAGAGAAAGTAAATTGAGGGTAAAAAGGCAGGAAATTGATAAACAAAATGATCAAAGCAAAGAAAAAAACCTTATTAGAAAGTAGACATGCTGTCAGCTTAATAGATATATTTAGAGATAATAACTGAATCACTGCATGAGCTGCATTATTAACTATTTTGGGGTTGTTACACAATGTACTCCTAAAAATAATATGGTGGCAATTTATTAGCACAGATCATCTTTGTAAGTGTGGATAACAACTCTATTTTCTCTCACACATAGACAAACATATCAACACAGACATAGACATAGAGATGCAGTGACACAAGCACACATGCACAGTCTGAGATCCCAAGAGATAGCTTAAACTGTACATCTGATGTAATACTTAGTAACATCCCTGCAGGCTGCCACAGCCTTTACCTCCAGGATTCATTTGTGTGGGGTGCAGTCGTGCTGATGGAGAATACTGCAAATCCCCATCTGTAAATAAAGCGAGCTAATCACCTGCAGCAAAGGGGAAATTATATCTTTCCTATGCGCTGTGTTTACTTCTAAACACTGTGAGAGCTTCGTCACTGTGGGCACTGAAGGCGGAATCTCAACTGTGTTCACATTCACACAGTCAGAATTACTGATAAATGCATAAGACAAGAGAAGCTGAGTGAAGCTGCAGAGACAAAGGTGCCTTTGGCCTTTGAGAACTTTCCGTATCAAGTCAATTTTTTTTTCATTTTCCTGAAACTTCTCACTTCTGCTTTCGACAAGATCAGCCGCGACCCTTTTAGAGCATGTGGTGAGGCTGTCGAATTCAGAAATAGCCTCCATGGTCAGTCTACATGTGTGAGAGCAATTGCTCACATTGAGTACCTTTATAGCTACAGTCTTATCTGCATCTCAACAGAATAAGGGTTGCACCTTTACCTCCCCACCAACCCCCAGCCTCCAACAGAACAATAAGGTCTCTGTAACTCGTTAAAGTATGTCAGGGTGCTTGTGGTCCAGCAGTGTGTGAATGAAGTTTGTGAATATTCAACATTAATTTTATCAGTTTCTGGCAAAGTAAATAATTTTTATACAAGGCAGCAAAGTGGACATAAAAGTAGAAGCATGGATGAGAGTTTAGGCACATCTCTGTAAAGTTGTGCATGTTTCCAAAGCTACTTGTGAAAAGTTAATTAGAATCGGCCTCTGAAGAGCTGATCAGGAATATTCTGCACTGAACAGGGGTTATCTTAGGTGGTTACCCTTCTTCAAATTCCCCAGAGCTTGCCATGGTCCCATTTAGCATGCACAGGAATAATTAAAGCTGGTTTTGGACAAGTGGTTTTTCCTTTATTTGTTATTTTTTATATCAGTTTCTGTTCTTTCTCTGCGTGTTTATGCCAAACAATTGCCTGTTTAAAAGAGATACAGTAATCCCTTAATCACTTTATGAGGACAGGAGGCTACAGCAGAAGTAGGTTAATCTAAAAAGAGACACAGTTGTGGTGGTATCATCATATCTATACTGCCTTCATTTTTAATATCAAGATTAAACGTAGGGGTTTTTTAATATACATTTTTGTGCACACCTTAATTTAAAAACAGTTTTAATGTCTAATAATGGGATAGCACAGAATAAGTCTTTGCTCTCTTGGGGTGTTTTGACTTTATTTAGCGAGCTCTGCGTCTCCCTTGAGCACGTCGAGGCATTGTTTCCGACGATCCAAGAGAAAAAAAAAAGTCCATTGTTGTTGCGAACTTTTTAATCTGGGGATTTAAAGCCCATCACATGCTCAGACTGAGCGCTCTACCAAACACAACAGGCAAACTACTGCTGAAGGAAACATTTCATCTCAAAAGTGCAGACAAAGGCGTTTTTATCCTCGCACAGCAAAGCCAGCGCACTTTTCTGGACTTCAGGATCGCTGGGGATTGTGTTCAGGAGCGAAGACCGAGAGAGTGAAACTTCTTCCTTTCCTTTTTTCCAGGAGAAACCCGACCACCAGCATTTCAGGATAAACATGACACTAAAGTACAGCCAGCGGTCTTTAATTGTTCTGTCTTTGCTGGGGATTTTATCGGCCATCATGTCGGTTTTATCGGTGATTTTGATTTTCCAGCTGCAGTCGCAGCAGACGGCGGTGAAGGAGTCTCCCCCTTCCACCTCCTCGGTCATACCCGCTCATGTCTGGGCCGTCCTGCTGCCGGTGGCCACAGTGCTCTCCGCTCTGTCCCTCACCCTCAACTTGAGCTCTGTGGTGGTGTGTCTCCTCCACAGCTATTTTTCAACCGAGGTCTGCAGAGGAGAACAGGATGCTGAAAGGTATTTTGTTAAGGCGTTTCTTTTCGACCACCTGTTAGACAGCACCTGCAGCTGTGGTAGCTCTCAAAGCCACTGTGCTCATTTCCATTTTTTTCTTCCCAATCTTGATCCAGTTTGTTCAAACAGGCAGTTCCGGTCAGTTGGGACACACCTTTGACAGTTAAGAAAACACCATTTAGGCAGAAAGGCGACCTTTGAAGCAGCACAGTTTTTCCCCCCTCCTCCTCAGGCCTGCTCTTTTCAAAGTAGTCAACTACTCTCTAAACATACTAAATAAGTGGCAATAAGAGTAAAAACATCTCGGCACTGGTAATAAATCCAGTACTATACAATATACCATGACTCAACTTCGTCCGTCCTTTGTTTTTGGCAGGGTGTAAAAGAGATCTCAGTTCAACTTTGTCCAACATTTTGAGGCAGTATTTTATTTCAGCTTTTACTTTCATTCTCCTTTACACATGTAACTAACATGACTACATATATTTTAATAAGAAGCAAAACACTGCAGTTACTCCAAGTATGAAATTAAGAATTTAATCAGTTGCTTCAAAAAGAACATTTCAAGTGTGGTAACTTATTATGAAGCTGCTGCTTTGCACATCCTATATGGGTTCCTATTTTAAGGACAGCGCACGACACTGCTGAGGTGCTTATTTCACACTTCTCCTTGTACCCACATGTTTTTCAATTGTTAACTCTGCAAACCACAGTCCTACCTTGAATAGTAAATTTACCAATTAGGTTTCGTGCAAAGAAAACGTGGTTTCAAAAGGATAAAATGGGCGTCCTTATGTGTCAGAGTGCAGAGGCCCACACTGCAGTGCTGTTGGTCCACCCCCCACCTCTCAACCCTTTATGAATCCCAGCTAAACAATGGATTTCCTCTCATTATGCACCCAGCACACAGCCTCTAGTTGGCCCTTTCCCACGTCGGTGTACAAATCTAACAGCATACCACAGCACCTCCCTACTGACAACGGAGACATTCCTAGAAATTTTGAATGTTACAAATTACCTGGCATTTATACAAATAAACAACAATCAAATTGTCATAATTTCACAACACAAATTAATTTTTGAGCAAATAAATTAATAGTTTATTATATAGAAAAGGAAAAGAACAAATCAAAAACAAAAGAAGTTGTTGCCATTTTAAGTTGTGCACCAATGCAAGAGAGATAAAGTAGTAATGTTGAATATTAAACGTGAGAGTCACAACACTGAACAGATGAGATTTATTTCAGCAGAGCAGACTGGTTCCTTCTGGACAGCAGAGCTGTACGACATGTGGCTATTGGACTCTTCTGTCTGGGAGTTTCTGTCTATTTAACAGGTAAGACTGAGCAAAAAAAAAAAAGGATTTTCTTATTTTCAAAGTGTCTGCATTTTCATTTTTGTGTAAGCATATGTTGCCCCATCTGGCAAAATTTTATAAAGAACAAACAACAAATTCATAAAAATCCAAAAACTAGTGTCTAAAACATTGATCGTACAGTGGATTTTCAACAGCGGTGGCAAAACAGCAGTGCTGCTGTCTCCCCGATCCGTCCAGAGAGTCCAACAGAACAATGCATTCTTTGAGCAGCCATGACTTAAGTGTTTTTAATGCTGGACCTGGCAGCGCTGGTGTGCTCTGTTCCACTGAGAGGCTTGTACAGGCGGGGGGGTGTGTGTGTGTGTGTGTGTGTGTGTCAGTGTAGGCAGCCACTCCATTGTGATGAGGAGGTGTTGCCCTTCTGAACCCACTTCAGCCACAGTCAATAGGTAGCAGGGTAAGACTGCAAAGGCAACACCACCAACTTAGGAAGTCACATCACATCCCAGAGCTGTGCTTTTCTCCCCCCTCCTTGAGCATGCCCAAATCCCCAGTCCTTTTCCTGCAGACAAACATAGGAAACTTTGATATAAACAGTAACTCTTAAAGTGTTTAGCTTAAAGTTATTTGGCCCAGTACAGGTGCAACTTGTTAGCAGATTACAGAGAAAAAGATTTAGTGTTTCTGCACATATAAATTCTAATTTTTTTTTCTGTTATCCTCCTTTTTTTGGCAGCTATGTCCATCTTCATGCTCCTAATATTCGAGATGGAGACCGGAATCGCCAGTGCTTGTGTACTCTCCTCTGGGATCCTGATCCTGCTGGTGGCTGTAATACACGCTCTGGTTAAAGCTTCCCGTACTGGGAAGCACTATCACAGCGACCACCTTGATACACTGTACCATAACGACCACGGAAGCAGCAACACGCCTGTTTCTCGGCCCTGCGAGCTAAAAATTGGAGTGGACAAACCGCGGATCCACCGCAGCCAGTCTCACCTCCAGCGTCAGATCGCCTTCACTCAAAGTGGCGATCCGAGACAGCGAGAACAATATCAGCAACAGCACTACTCCCCTACGGGAGGTTCACAGGGCCACTCTAGTGATAAAGATGGCTACAGCAGTGGTGGCAGCTATCCTCGAATGCACAGGACACTGTCTACTGAATCTGGTTTACTACAGGCCCAGGTTAAACCCTGGAATGGGGTCAACAATGAGATGAGGAGTGTCCTTGCGAGAAAGTCAGGGATTTGTGCAAAAGACTCTACTCTTGTGTGACATAAAATGAGATGAGATGTTGGTGTCAGCGGCTAGAAAAGACTGATGACCTACAAGCACCGCACGTGGATAACGACAAGTGGAAACTCAGTGCAGATGTGCAACTCTCAGTTTGTTCACATTCAACATGTTTATCCAGAATAACTGCAGACAACATGAGACTGAAATAAAAAAAACAAAGTTCTCATCTTTAGCACAGGTTATTATTGACCAGGTGCAAAATATGATCTGTAATTTGTAGTGCTTCACTTTATTGAATTTGATCAAAATTTCATTATACACACACCAATGCCACCCATGTATCAACCTGATGAATTTACAGCTTGTATTATAATCATGTAAATATTTTATTCTGCTGTACATAGCTGCTTTTGGCAAATATGTGCACAATGTGCAGAAGTGTTTTGTTATGTGTAAAGTGATTTCACATAAATGTTAAATAAATTTATTCTAGAAATATAACTGAATTATGAATATTTTGAACATAGAATATTAAAATGTCACCTTAAAAGGTCATTTTGATCATTTGAAATAATTCTAATAATGTGATGTCTGGAGGAACTACTAACCTTGGACATGTTTGTCTGTCATGAGGAAGTGGACGGGGCATGTGGCGCAGTGACAGGGGGGCTGGGTGAGGGACTCACATCATTTAAGCTGCATGCAGGTGT
>VUQS01002359.1:7090-17412 GCA_015108495.1 Heterochromis multidens | reverse complement strand
AAGAAAAAAAAAAAAAAAATATATATAGATATATATATATATATATATATATATATATATATATATATATATATCATGGAATGCCGTTTAGGAAATTATTATATATATATATTAGAAAAGTCTAAATATATTGATTGGTTGAACGCCTGAATATATTGAATGAAAGTCTGAATATATTGAATAAAAGTCTGAATTTATTGAATGAAAACTGACTCTCTGTCACCATCTTGTGTTTTAGATGTGTAATATTATAGTATATGATGTTGCTACAAGAAGTAACTATATGAATAAGTCAACAGGGAAAGCAGCATTCCTAAGTAATGAAGGCATAGCACTATGGAAAATACATCTACTGTCCAAACTAACACTAGTAACAGGTTCAGTATTGTACTACTGATGACAAAATTTAGTCACTGTTTCATCATAGAAGACCGAATGTACTGAACCTTTAGCTGACCTTTAGCAGTGCTAAAGAGAGAATTTGTGGAATGAAATTTAAAATGTCTTTTTCTTTTTAAAAACTTAATCATGTAGTCTTTAGTTCCAACAGCAAACCAGGATATAAAAAGGGAACGTAAAAAGCTAATGAAAATTAAATGAATCACTAAGTGAAATAAAGTGCAAAACATAAAGGTCCAAATGGGATGCTGAAACAAAGCCAATTTATTACAGTCTCTTTTAAAAAAATGTGAAAAGAAGTAATGTGTTAAGAACTATTTAAAGCTAGACCCTCCCAATTTCAGCTCATTACCTGTATAAAATACACCTGGGAGCCAGAAATCTTGCTGATTGATAGGGGATCAAATTCTTGTTTCCTTCATGAAAATGCGAATTAATTTATAACTTTTTTGAAATGCATTTTTCTGGATTTTTTTGTTATTGTTCTGTCTCTCACTGTTCAAATAAACCTGCCATTGAAATTAGATAATTTCTTTGTTAGTGGACAAACTTACAAAATCAGCAGGGGTTCAAATAATTTTTTCCCTGACTGTATATTTATATATGTAAAACTGCGAATGTGACACATCAGCTGTCAGTAAATGATAGTTATGAATAATTACATTTTACCATGTACACAACCTTGTCTATGCTACCTGAAATTGTGTTATGAGTTCTTCTCTCTGTGGGAGAGTTGCACTCACTATATTTTTGGCAAACTTCATAGCCACAATGAGTGATGTGATAGCCATAGTTTTCAGAGCAAGACAGAAATAACGCTATGCTTACAGACTAGATGTCTCTAAGGCCACAAGACATCTAGTCAGTGAGAGAAAAACCCAAAAAGTATCCTCCATGCTACAGCCTATGAAGCAGTCCACACAGGAATCCAGTTCCAGTGCTGAGGCAGTGAGGCCTGCAGTTGTGTCAGCAGTACTCTGGTTTCCTCCTGCAGTCCAAAAGCATGCATGTTAGGTTAATTGGTGATTCTAAATTGGCCATAAGTATGAATGGTTATCTGTCTCTGTGTGATAGACTGGTGACCTTTTTAGGGTGTACCCCGGCTTTTGTCCTATGATAAGTGGGATAGGCTCCAGCATCCCTGCTACTCTGAATTGGACAAGTTAAGAAAATGGATCTATGGATAATATATAACATAGTAAAATATTTCAAATCCAACAAAGCAAAAACAGAATGGCTTACTAAATGTAGTAAAAAGAGCACAGCAGATACCCAATTACATTAAAGTGGTTCAGTATGAAGGTGTAAAGTGTCGTGATCAGTGCTGTGCAATAAAGTAGCTTAGTGTGTGTTAAACGTTGTGAAAGTGCAGGTTGAAATAAATTTAACATAAATGAGAACGGATTCTCTTTTATATGCTGCAGTGTAAAGAGTTATTGCACAAGGTATGAAAGTCGTTCAGCAGAGCTGAATCAGTCTGTTGGAAAAAGTGCTGCACTAGCTGTCCAACAACTGGCGCAGAGTGTGGTCAGGATTATCCATGATGGATAACAGTGAGTTTAGTGACCTCTCCACCACAGCTTCAGATATGTCCAGGTTGCAAAAACAAACAACATTTGAAATACATGTAGATTTTTTTTTCATGGAATTCATATTTGGAGTTATTGTTATTTTATGGAAATATTTTTAGAAGTTATTAGGACAGTTATTTAGGAAGTTATTAGTTTTATGTTATAAAGAGCCAATTCACAACAATAGTCACCTCAGGGCAATAAAGTAAAAGACCCTACACTATTAGAGAGAAAACCCCACCAATCAGACAACCCCCTATGAGCAAGCACTTGGTGACAGTGAGAAGGAAAAACTCCCTTTTAACAGGAAGAAACCTGCGGTAGAGTTATGGTATAATTTAACTGATCTTTTTAGTTTGAATATATTCATGTTTTTGTTAAAGACAATCAATTTCTGTGGGACTGACACAACAACAGCACAGAGTTTTTGAGGGGTTTTTGGAAGAAACCCTTTGCCTTCATCATCTTCTTCCTGGTTTTAAGGTCTTAAAAGTACTCTGTAATATTGATAAGTGTTTCAAGAGGATGGCTAACTGGAGCTACTGAAGATGGAACCACTACCTTGTCATGTACTGTGATGGCCTTGGGATCATTCTAAAGGCTGGGCTTTTGATTTACAGCGACAGTGTTTTGAATATCATTAAAGGAATCACTTTGGGTACGGACTTTCACAGGAGCTGATGAAGGTGACACTACACTGGGGTGTCTCACTGGACTGGTTGTTGGCTGCTCTGTGGGTTCAGTAGGAAGAGTTAGAGCTGCAATGAATCAAAACACTTAGCACTTTAGTTGGTTGGACCTCTCTTTGTGGCAAAGATTCACCAAGGTGCTGAAAACATTCCTCAGAGATTTTGGTCCATACTGTCATGACAGCATCACACAGTTGCTGCAGATTTGTCATCTACACATTCATGATGAGAATCTCTTGTTCCACCACATCCCAAAGGTGCTCTACTGGATTGAGATCTGGTGACTGTGGAGGTCATTTGAGTACAGTGAACTCATTGTAATGGCTAAGAGACCAGTTTGAGATGATTTTTGGCACAGAAATTGCCAAGATAGTTTAGTTTTATGTGATGTCTCTGTTTTTACATATTAGTTATTTCTGGAGGGAGCATGAAATACCAGAGATGTACAAGGCGGTGTGGTCTTCTGTTGCTTTAGCCCATCTCCTTCAAGGTTCGACATGTTGTGCGTTTAAAGATGCTCTTCTGCATACTTTGGTTGCAGCAAGTTGTTATTATCAAGTTACTGTTGCCTTCCTATAAGCTTGAAGCAGTCTGGATATTTTCTCTTTTTTTAATCACCTTTCTAGAGATGGTTGTGTGGTGAAATCCCAGTAGATCAGCAATTTCTGAAATACTCGACCTGTCTAGCACCAACAACCATGCCACATTCAAAGTCCCTTAAATAACCTGTGCTGCCATTCTGACGCTCAGTTTGAACTTCAGCAGGTCATCTTGACCATGTCTACATGCCTAAATGCACTGAGTTGCTGCCATCTGATTGGCTGCTTAGATATTTGAATTACGAGCAGCTGAACAGAGTAGCTGGTAAGTGTAAATTTGCACAGTATCACATCACTGAATCATAACAAAACCTCTGGAGAGATAGAGTGCAAAATAATTGCTTAAACACTAAATCAACCCATTAAGTGAAGAGGATTATGGGGAATTAGTTATACTTTTATTATTTTCTCTTTATTAGTACCTCCCTCATCATTTACTAGACTAGAAAACAACATACATGCATAGTTCCTTTTTCCTGCTTACAGTAGTAACTATGAATTATATATTTGTAAGATTGCATACAACATATATTATTTAACATTACATTATAATTTAGATGTGATTTCTACCTGCAGTTTCAGTGCATGTCAATGTATCAGATAGACTGTGAACAATTTGTCATCTTCCATGTCAGTCACTTTAACATGTAGAAACACAATTACACACATGGTAACAACAAATAATTCGTGTCACTTTAATGTACTGTAAAGAACTGAAAATGGGTTTAAGTGGTTTAACTTCTCACTGAATTGAGTATGTGACATCAAGTGTGTGTGTGGTGAGAGAGACAGATGAAACTCCACTAAAGCTTAACTTTTCCTATACTTTTCAAACAGACCATACATTGGTGAACACAACTCTTCCCATGTTCAACCTCATAGTACTTTCTCTGAATATAGACAATGTGTGAGTCATGCATACCACTATATCCACTGTACAAACACTGTATCCACAGTGTTTGTATTTAACTTTTCATCTTTTCAGTTAAAAGGCAAACAAAGATTGCTTTGAAATACTAATTTTTGACCAATGAACATCAAAGGTTATTTTCTTACAAGTAACGGGGAGTCTGCTTGAGACTGTACAAATATCAGTCTGATCCCATCTTGCATACCAGGAAAATGTATGAGTAAATTGCATAGTTGTGCCTTCCTTTTACATCTACCCTCCATTCATCAAACGTCTGTTCAAAATGTGGACTTTGTTTCTTGTCGTAATGTGCAAGTGAGCTCCATTTATTGAACGGGACAATACAAATGAAAATACATCTTCCAGTATGCCTTATGGTAATATATGCTAATTTAAACCACCATTTTCTTTCTTAAATCAGATTTCAAAGGATTTTTACAAGGAAAGCAATGCCACCAAATTACCCGTGCGGGAAAATATTCATTGCTCTCTTTTCAGTTGAAAAACAGGAAACAGCTATTTCTGGAGCTCATTACTCTCCATTAACTTATTATGGGAATTGACCATAGCTCCATCACAGAGCCAGTCTCACCAGGTTGTCTTCTTTCTTTTGGTGCCAAGGCACACGGTGTTGTGGTTTCTGCTTTACTTAATTTGGATATTGCACAGTGGAAATCGATGATGAAGGCGACACACATCAGTGTACCAACAGAGCCTCCTCTGGGGAGACCCTCTCTTCACTTCAGGCAACAATAAGTCCAACAAGGAAAAACTTTAAAGAGAGAAAACTGGAGTTTAGACCTTGATATAAAAACACAAACACAGCATGCAGAGGCACACATGCGAATGCACAGTTTCCATCTCAGTTGTAGCATTTAGGGCAGATAAGAAAAGCGTATCTACTACTTGAGAATAACAAGAATTAAATTTTAAGCTTCATTTCTGACTGGGTGGGTCTGTATAAATGTGCGCACATGTCCGATTCATTCATTGGTAAGGGTTTTGTCTTTGCTGACCACTTACATACTCTTTATACAAGCTCGTTTAGTACGCTGTCTGAAGTCATTTCACACTTGAAAAGCCCACTCAGGGCTCAGGTGTGTTTGTGCTAGCAATAAATAAGAGAGAGCAAAAACAGATAGTGTAAATGTTGACTGTTGCCTCAGTTAGGGTGTAAAGCACATCTCAGCTTTGGATGAAGGTAATGAATATCTGACAGTGTGTGGTGGAGGAGAAGAAAAATATGAAAATTAAGTCATGAATATTTGATAAATTAAGTCAGGTGCTGTGTGTGTGTGTGTATGTGTGTGTGTGTGTGTGTGTGTGTTTCAGTGACAAAGCCATTAATATCTCAGAGCTTATGTATGTGAGATGATAATTACAGTTCAGATTTATCTGTCAGTACAGCTGTAAACATAGAGATGTCATAGTCAGGCTGTCTTATTTTTAGATTGTAGTGACTCCACTTTGTGAGGGTTTAAAGATCAAAGTAATGGTTTACACTCACTGCAAAGGTCCTGTCTCCATTCATCAGCTGCACAAAAACAAAATACACCTCTCATTCAGAGGGCCAGATTACGTAAGTAATAGCACTGTCAGTGAGTGTAGGAGTAGGTCAGCCACCAGGGAAGCTGAAACAACGATGGACTTGTTTGGTTTAAGAGGTAGCACAAAATGCTGAAATCCGATTTGAATGGTTGAAGAAATTTCCCTGCACTTCTGTCACCAACAGAATATGATTACAGTGGTGCAACATAAATAATCAGAAAGCAAGGGAAGCTAGCCAGCTGGCCACAAGTTATTGTGGTGTGTTACAAATTATTATTGCTGGGAGAGGGAATGCTGCACCAGCCTTCTGTTTGTTTGCTGTTGGTCTCTACAGTGAGGGAAATAATTATTTGACCCCCTTCTAAAATTGTAAGTTTGCTCACTTACAAAGAAATGAACAGTCACTAATGTTTATGGTAGTTTCATTTTAATGAGAGAATATCAACCAAAAATCCAGAAAAAAACACATCACCTCTCCACCTCACCACCTCTCCATGGGCAAGACCAAAGAGCTGTCAAAGGACGTCAGGGACAGGATTGTATACCTGCAGAAGTCTGGAATGGGCTACAAGACCATCAGCAAGAAGCTTGGTGAGAAGGTGACAACTGTTTGGAAATGGACAATTATTTGGAAATGGAAGAAATATAAAATGACAATTAATCGCCCTTGGTCTGGAGCTCCATGCAAGATCTTGTCTCATGGGGTGAGGATGATCATGAGAAAGGTAGTGGATCAGCAGAACTACACAGGAGGAGCTTGTTAATGATCTGAAAGTTAGGACCACAGTCACCAAGAACACCACTGGTAACACACTACGCCGTAATGGATTGAAATCTTGCAGCCTCCGCAAGGGCCCCCTGCTCAAGAAGGCAGATGAACAGGCCTGTGTTAAGTTTGCCAATAAACATCTAAATGATTCAAAGAAGGCTTGGGAGAAAGTGCTGTGGACAGATGAAACAAAAATTGAGCTCTTTGGCATCAACTCGACCCACCATGTTTGGAGGAAGAGAAATGCTGGGTATGACCCAAAGAACACCATCCCCACAGTCAAGCACGGAGATGGAAACATTATGCTTTGGGGCTGTTTTTCTGCTAAGGGTTCAGGACGACTTCACCACACTAAAGAGCCAATGGACAGGGTCGTGTACCATAAAATCTTGGAGGAGAACCTCCTTCCCTCAGCCAGAACACTGTAGAAACGTCTTACAGCTGTGTTTGCCAACAAGGGTTTCTCTACCAAGTACTAAGACATGTTTTGCTTGGGGATCAAATACTTATTTTACTCAGTGACATGCAAATCAATTTATAACTTTGATGTTATGTGTTTTTTTCTGGATTTTTGGTTGATCTTTTGTCGCTCTCCATTAAAATGAACCTACCATAAAAATTAGAGACTGTTTATTTCTTTATAAGTGAGCAAACTTACAAATTAAGCAGGGGATCCAATAGTTTTTTTCTCTCTTCCCTAAACCCAGTGGTGCAGGGTTTTGTAATTTGGGAATGCCAGCAGTTTTGACAAAACAGTATCATATGGTACCCTGGGAAATAGAGCAGACTAGTAGTACTGGCTCTCTGGCTATATACACACTTATCTGATGCACACACTGCAGCAAAACATGTGCATCAGGGGTGTTCAAAGAGTCCAAAAAAGCCCACTGGATGGCTCTGCAAAATGTGAAAACTGCAAAGAATTTGGGCATAAATTTAACCAACTGTGACTGACTGACTGAATGTAGACAAACTGACATGTATCATTTAAACTGCTCTTATTTTTCTTAAGACATCTCAGTCTATTAATCATGACTTTCATAAATGGATACTTCAACTTCTTTACGTTAAAAATGGAAACAATTTGGAAGTGTACTCAGACCCACCACCTAAACTAAGTGTGACGCCACAATCCAATCTAATTTTGAAGCATGCCACTCTGTCCGCTGATCCAAAATCACCACAACAAGCTGCAACAGACGGTACTGCTTTCCATATTTACATTGTTTTGTATCTATTACCTTAATGACTGCCCTGTGTCATTAAGAAAGAAAAACACACACACACACACACATGAAAGACTTTATAAGAGAAAAAAATCCTAATTCAAATTGTGCCAGACATACATTAGCAACCTAATATTAGCAGCATAATTTGTCTGTTTGTTTGGCTGAATTACATTTGGCAGAACAATGACCACCTGCCAGTCTGGTCAGATTTCTAGTCGTGCCTGATTAACACTGTTTTTTTGCAATGATTTGACTGATGAAAGCCAGAACAGGATTATATGGGACTTTATATACTTATTTTTTGACAAAGTATTAAATTGTGTTTCTGAGTTTCCCAGCCTGTTCTTGCCTCCTGAGACCTCTTTACCATCTTGTCAGGATTATCACCCAGCTGAGTCATTCAAGGTTTGATGAAGTTCCCTTTAAATCTGGTGCCTCAGCTGTCTCCCTCGGTATCAGTACTTCTGTTTCAGAGTTGCTTTTTCCACAGCAGTAAATCAATATCACAACAGCGTTTGCCCTTGTGTGAGAGTGAATGTGAAGATTTTTTTTTCTTAGCACACAAAAACAACTTAAACCAACAGAAGCAACAGAGCCAATATATGATTGACAGTAGGCCATATCTACTAACCCCAGGCAATTGAGTGTGCACTGCTGCTGAGACTTGAATAACAAAACCCAGCCCTAAAATGTGTGTATTTGAGGAAAACATGGATATTTGCATCCTTGTTTTCAAATAAAAGGAGCTTTTAAAGAAGTTTTAAAATGGGAGTGTGACCCTGACACAAATGTTACTACAGCACAATGGAATCCTCAAAACAGAACAAATTAAAACAATACAAGGGGTCTATATTATTACATCCTGCATTGCTCATCAAATGTTGCTGACACAACTGTGAAGTACAGTGTACATTAATGCATTTCCTGTGGTACTGTCCTCTTGTTAAGAGTCATGAGTGAAGAGTCATGCTACATGTGAAAATGCCTTTGGTGCAGCTAAAAACTATGTATAGGATTGCACTTTCTGTCAGCCAAAGGGATTTTTTTTAATGAATCGGAAACAATATAAACCAAATTGTTTCAATATAGATAACTGGAATAAGTACTTTATGAACTTGTAGACGATGTCAGAAGGAGCTTTGTGGATCTAAAGAAAGCATACGATAGGGTGCCAAGAGAGGAACTGTGGTACTGCATGAGGAAGTTAGGCATGGCAGAGAAGTATGTGAGGGTAGTGCAGGACATGTATGAGGACAACGGTGACAGGACAGTGGTGAGGTGTGCAGTAGGAGTGACAGATGGGTTCAAGGTGGGGGTTGGATTACATTAGGGACTGGCTTTGAGCCCCTTCTTGTTTGCAGTGTCATGGTCCAGGATGAGTGTCTCGTTTGGAGGAGTGTTTTTTCCTGTTCCTGCTCTGTGTCCAGGTCTGTTTGGGCTACTCCCTCCGGGCGGAGTCAGATTCCTGCCTTTGACCAAGACTCACCTGTTCCTCATCAACCGTCAGTCAAAGAGCAGCATTTAAGGATCAGCTCAAGCTTTCACTTGCTGCTAGATTGTCTGCTTACCTACAGTGGTAAATTGGGTCTGCCATGTTTAGGGCTCAGTACCTAGTAGTTCCTTATGCTGACGTTTGTCTCCAGTTTTCCTCAGCCATGGTTCAGGATTCACACCTCACCTATTTATCCACCTGGTTTTCTGACGCTGGTCCGCTCTGCTTCACAACTCTAATCTGAACAAGACAAACCCCTGGAAGCTCACCTGCCTGCCCTCCTGTGCCTCACATTCCTCTGGCCCCTGGAAAGTATCAGAGTGGATAAAGGAACTCTGGAACCCCTTCTCCTTTTGGACACTCACCTGGCAGCCCTCTCTTCAGATTCTTGGCACTCTCCTCCCAAGTAAGCTCACACTTTGCATTTCCACCAGTGCACCAGTAATGGCCTTTAACCTCCACTCTGCTCTCCTCTCTCCCTAGAAACCCACCTCCGGTGACGACCGCTCCCATTAGTTCCTTGTTTTTCAGAACTCTAGCTGTAACTAAATTCTATGCTTTAAACTTTCAATCATGGTCCGAGTCTGCATTTGGGTCCAGAACCCTGTACTGGCCCACCCGGCCATTGACATGCAAGTCAGGCAGGAGTTGCAGCAGTAGTGAAGGTGGATGAGTTTAAATACCTGGGGTCAACCATCCAAAGCAACGGACAGTGCGGGGGGGTGACCAGAATTTACAGGATTAGAAATGAGTACATCAGAGGGACAGCTCGGGTTGAGCAGTTTGGAGATAAAGTTAGCGAGGCAAGGGTGAGATGGTTTGGACATGTGCAGAGGGATAGTGGATATGCTGGACAAAGGATGTTGAATATGTAACTGCCAGGCAGGAGGGGGAAAAAAAGGCAGACTACAGAGCAGGTTCGTGGTGGAGAGGATGACTAGATGATTAGGTGACTATGAATATGGTGAGATGGAGACAGATGATCCACTAAAGGGAGCAGCCAGAAGAAGAAACTGTTGCAGTTCTACAAAATAAAGAGGAGCTGAATGAACTGCTTGTGTTTTTTGTAGATGTTGTATTACTGAACCTCTGCTACTTCCTAATCTTGAGTCTTTT
>VUQS01002355.1:0-11648 GCA_015108495.1 Heterochromis multidens | reverse complement strand
TTGGATAGCTTTTTTCCCTTAATAAATGAAATCACCATTTAAAAACTGCATTTTGTATTTACTCCGGTTATCTTTGTCTAATATGAAAATTTGTTTGATGATCTCAAACATGTAAGTGAAACAAATATTCAAAAAACTAAGAAATCAGGAAGGGGGCAAATACTTTTTCACACCACTGTATGTCTTTCTCCAGTCCCCACTTCCAGTTTCTTTCTTTCTCTCTCTCTCTCTGTCTTCTTTCCTCCCTGGCTTCTACTCTCTTACATCCAAGTATTCAGGTGTAAAGCAAACACCCTGATAGCTGCAGTGGCTGAAATTGATGTGACACATTTCAAATTTTCTCCAGTCCTTTAATACAGCATCTTCCCTCCCAATCCCCACCCTCTCTCTTTTCAATATCTCACTCGCTTACTCCTTCTCACTCTCTTTCAGGGAGGTGAGCAATTCTAAAGCTGGCAAAGTGATTCCATTCTGCAGGCTAGTTATTAAATTTGTTTGCAAATCTCTGTCCCTCTCGCCACCCACTGCCCCTCCCTCAATCTACTCTTCCTCTCCTCTATTTCTTCATCCCTGCCTGCTCTTGGCCATCCGCCACAGTCCCAACTGTCATCAACATCCAGACCCATAAAGCTATAATGGCAAAAAAAGAAAGAGAGAGAGAAAGAAAGGTAGAATGGAGAGAACCAAAAGGGAAGGAGAGCAAGCCAAAAGGGAAAGGAGAATAACTGATTATTTCCTAGAAAAATAGCTCTTGCTGTATTTTAAAACATAGACACTCTTTAATAACCTCTTTTATTACAGCAATTTGTTATGGGGCCCCTTGTCTTCAGTGTGGTGATGAAAGTGAGGGACAGTGGATGGGAAAGAGAGCAAGGAAGGTGAAAGCGAGACATATTATAACTAATGATGTCTGCTGATTGAGGTATGCACATCTCATACATCTAAACTAGGAAAATTCCTAGATGATCATTTATCTAGTCTGTAGGTTCACACAGAGTCACAGAGATGCAGCAGGTTACATCGTCGTGAATCCAGAAAAAAACATGGGACAGAAGAAGATTCCACAGCTTATGTACTATTTGCACTACAGATGATACAGGTTCATGAATTTATGTATTAGATCATTTGTCGGCAATCTACCAAATAATGACTGTATTAATGTTTACCTACTCAGGCATTGATTCAGGAGTGAGCCAGAATTGCCACAATCACCTCACAAAAACATGTCCACCCCACTGATAATGAAAATTGGAAGACTAGTGAAATACTTGTGTGCAGGTGCATCCTGCTCATCAAGTTTGCCATGGCAGAATGCCCAACTTGATCTACTGTCGATGAGGACTGACAAAGAAAAGCAAGTAACAGAAGATAATAAGGTAGATTTACTTCACATTTACTAACTTGGCAGGCAGAAAATCTAAATTGAAGGCTCAGTCAGGATCCATTGCTGGTATCTGGTTGCATGAAGGGTTTACAAATTCATCCTTATCAACTGGCAAAGTTGTCTACACTTCCTGATAAGGGTGTTGCAAATATTGACATTTAATAACCTGGAAGATTCCAAACAGGTTTTGCAGTGTGTGCAGATAATGATTTCCTGAAAGGTTCAACTTTTTTTTCACATCCCATGGCACAGGTTTCAGATCAGAAAACTCAGCAGAAGAAAAGCGGCAAATCTCTCTGTTTTGACAGTTTCACTTTCTTTAACTTCCCTCTCCCGGGACTTATTAAACCCCTATTTATTAAACCATTTTACATGAAAATAGTCCCTTCATTCCTTAACATGGTCTCTGCCTGATGCCTCTGCCTTTTGTCTACAGCCCACCACCATTTTCTCTGTGCACATCAGCAAGCTCACCCCCACTCAGTCACAAACTGCCCTGCCCACAGGGGGAAAGGAACAATCCACACTGCTAAAGTAGTTTTTAAGCAGGACAAGGAAAGTAAGTCTTTAATATGGAACATATCAAGAAATCCACAATGCCTGGACAATGCCAAGCTGTTTAAGCTGAACAAAAGTAAACACACAGCTATGACAAACACAGCATATAAAACCCGTTCTCTGGGGATAACAAATACTGCTGTTTTGTTGAATCCATGGTGTCTCAGAGATCCAAGGTGTCTAAGAGTGATGCACGGGGCCATGGCAATAGTTAGTAGATGGGTCTCTTTCCCATCTTATTCCCAGTGGATGCCTTTTCAGGACCAAAATCATTATTTTTCTTAAACCTAACCAAATGGCTTTGGTGTCTCAGTCTAACCAAGTAGTTCTGCCTAAAGTGAGTGAAAACACAATCAAAAAGCAAATGAAAATGATACAAATCAGCTGTGAAACCAAACAAACAAAGCTTCCACACTTATCTGCTGTCTCTTGGCTGGGAAACCAGTGATTTATGCCATTGCCACCCCTCCAACATTCTTATGTGCACTTTGTTCTTTAAAAAAAATTAGACCCATAGGTTTTAGGATCTAAAAATGCTTTGAACAGTGTGTCAAGACATTGAAGCGAAAGCACAGCTAGTGGGTGTGATGCAAGTGGCTTCTGAAAAAGAAAAAGAAAAGTAAGGCATGTTTTCTTTTTAAGCCTTTTCAGCAACATTTAAGTATCGGCTTAAAGGAAAGTTGTGAAAGCCACGCAAAGGAGCAGAAGCAATGAAAACATGTGAAACAACGTCTACTAAAGAAGCAGTACTTTATACAATATCTGTCTTTAAAATCTCTTGCAACCCAATACATATAATACAATTAAAAGATTGATTGGTATCTCAGAGTAATAAAATCAGTGGTATGGCATGGTTTGCACCTAACTGACTGGGTTTGAGCCAATTCATCTGTTTGCAGAAAGTTCTCGTACTATCCATAGAGTGGCTGGATCCATTCAAATATCGATAGTATCGATAACATTGGTACTGGTATGAGATTGATACTTTAATTTCAGTTTCTCTCTCTGTGTTCAGCCGGTTTCTCCCATTTCATCAAAAAGGACACATATCTGTGCAAACACCACTCCTCTCACATCTTGCATGCACATTTTGCTCCTCCTCATCTTCCTCCCCTGTTCTGCCATGTTTTGTTGTTGTGGAGTCACGTGAATCAGTGGCGCTGAGTAGACACATGTAGACTGCAGTGAGTTAGAGCACGGTGGCAGAGAGAAAGAAGTATCCTGTGGAGATATTTTATGGCCATGAATGAAAACATTGCAAACCGCAATGTGTGTAGGAAGACTATAGTGGCAGCACCACCAATTTATACAAACACACGAAAACCCACGAAAAAGAGCGCATCAAAAGAAAACAAAGACAGAAGGAGGGAAATACCCTCAGATCCCCAGGCACAGAGACAGAGGTCAAAGGCAGAGTCCTTCCAGAGAGGCAAAAAATATCCAGGTAATTTTTATAATGGTGAAAGCAATGTTTCAGTCGTGACTTGTGTTGGATCATGAGCATTAGTTAATATTAATTTTCAAAGTACTATTGGTCATCAGAGTTGTTACTTTAGCAGACTGATTACCAATAAACTTTATTCCGATATTCAAAAAAGATATTTAGCCATTTGCAATATGTTAAATTAGTTATTTAATTGCATCTGAAAAAAAATATACCTCAAGCGTAAACTATTAAAAAAAAAAGTATGAAACTGTGAAAATAGTTATTTTTGTAAAATAACTATGAAAATAAAGAAGGGACCACAAGCCAGTGTACTCCTAGTGCTGGTAGATCATGACACAATTTTCTCCCCTACATAAGCTGCCTGTAAAAGTTAAAAGTTACTGTATACTTGGTATTAGCGATATCGACCATGTATTTACTTGGTATTAGATAAATACTCAATTTTGGAGTATTGCACACCACTACTATGAAGAGTTTCGAGACTTCTATATCTGACTCAGTGAGTGCGTGAGCAATGGTGAGAATTAAAGCAATATAAAAGTATTTTAGGCACGGCTCCAACTCTAAGAAGTAAAAAAACAAAAAAAACAAAAAACAAATATACCAATGCAAACAAATCTGCCCCAAATGAAATATAATTGGAAATAAAATGCAACAAAGTACAGAAAGAAAATCTATGTCAGGACAGCAGAGAATCATTACTCTATCCTCCATAGGACTAAGTGGTCTTTGTGTGGTTTATACAATTACTGGATGCTATATAAACACATTATTTACAGGAGTCTCATTATCATTACAGTCTGAGTAGCACTGTTTAATCCCATACAACATAATAATTATTAGTTTAGTTGAAATATTAGCCCTTTGTGCACATCTAAATCCAATTACATCTAAACCATAGAATGGAAGTGACTCAGTCAGTTTCTGCAGTCAGTGATTAAGGCATTTAGTTGATGAAACCGTGTCATCTTTAACGCTTGTGATAATATTAGTCCTACTTCCAGTGTTAACATTTCTAAATCACAACAAACCTAAAAAATATTCAGTGAGAATTTTAGATGCAGAAAACAGCTGTATTTCCTACTTTTTCCTAATGGCAGACTCCATGGTTCAAGCTCCATATCATAATGCTAGCAGCATTAACTTTTGCAGGTTCTCAGCAGAATCATGACTGCTTAAGAATTTTTGCTTTTGCTTCCAGAAGCCTCATGTTAGAAATTAGCAAATGAAAACAACCTAAGTACTTATTTGCTTAGTAACACAAAAGGTAAGCAAAATCCAGCATTACCAATTATCCTCCTATATCCAACTATTTCTGTTACTACATTAGCACCACTTATCAGCCTTCAAAGGTATTTTGATTGGGACAATGCATCATAAGCACATTAATCAATTAATGACACCAAAGACAGGCTCTTCTGTTGTCAAATGACAGATAAAATGTACCCACAGTGCACACTGGATTACGACTGCCAGTGCCACTGGAACTGTGACAGTGGAGAAATTACAGAGGAGAAATTACTCTTACTTTAAAAAAGCCAATGTGATCAAAATAAAACATTTAAATATTCCTTTAAAGAACTAAATAATTTACCTTGTGCCTTAGTTGAAAACTATGGAGGTGGGGGTGGGGCAATAGAGTTTCAGTAAAACTACAACACACAACACAAAAATTGCTATCTCAAAGTTTTTTTAGAGACCTGAAATGAAGCCTGAGCCACAGGTACATCAAGCTCCAGCCCTGCTGACAGCCCAGCCAGGATGAGAGGAAATTGACAAATAAAAGTAAAAGGTAGGGCAAGAGGAGAAGGGGAGAAAAGAAGGTGAGATATATGAGAGAGGTGTGCTAAACCACTTTTCTCGCCTCAAATCAAAAGTGGAGTGGTTTTCCTATCTGGCTGTTAGAGGTAAGATATGAGCCAGGCTCCACACTCTGACAGAATAATGCACCTGACTGCCAACAAATCATACACACTCATACAAAAGCACACAGGTACACAAACACACAGGTGTGTATTTAAGGACACAGGCAAACAAATTCAAAACATACATCTACAGCACGGTGACACATAAAGGTAAGTCCACCAAAACCACACTAAGATACACAGCAAAACCACAAGTGGTAGGCTGAAGTGATGACAACATAATACACATGGGGAAGTCACAGTCAAGATAAATGTTAACAGCCATTTTCCAATTGTATGAACTGTGTGCTTACTTCAGAGAGGGATACACTGGCTGTGTTGTTGTACCTAAATGTACTGTCCATCGTAGCAACCATGTGTATGTGTAATATGTTTGAGTTTGACCATGCATAGGTGGCTGTGCCAAATAAAACCAAACTAAAAGTGGTTAATATGGCTGGTAAAATACATTTGGGTAAACCATTCCCTGAAAGCTAATAGGACTGAAAACTATTATATTCAGTTTATGAGTTTATATATATCAGTTTATGATTCATAATCTGAATCATGTCTAGTGTTCAGTGGGAAGACATCTGAATTTGACTGAAATTTAATCAAAATACACAAAACCTAAGAAAAAAAAACACTAGAAATTATACATACATTTTTATGACACACGTACATTAAATGTATTTCTCCTAAAACTGACATTCATTTTGTGTGATACAAGGGCCAAGAAACTACTTTTTTTTCCTTTTTTTTTTTTTAAATACACTGCTGTAACCTATATTTGTTACTGACACAGCTGCTCAAAATAGGTACCTGTTTTGGAGTACATTGCCAGTTTTAATTTAACATGACTTTCATTAAGCAAGTGTCTTGGTTGCCTAAACTACGCCTTAACCATAGAAACCCAATAAATACATAAATAAAAACTGTATGATTCATTGTTTTTACAGGAATCGTCTTTGAAGGAACTGACATACAACATTTGCTTCTAAATTTAAAATCTAGAAATTTTCATTTTATTGTAATGCAGTAGTTAGAACTTTAACTGTGGTATGTGTGCACAATTTTCAGATTGTCATGGCTCATATTTTACAAACATACATGCAATAATTGTTTCAGGTAAAGGCAGAAGACAGAAAGAGAGAGGCCACATGCAAACAATAAACAGCCGTTTTTAGAGCCGTTTTTTACAGTTAACAGACTTAAAAAAGCAGCAGAGAAGGAAGAAGACATGAACAGAGGGAAATGATAGGGCGAAGAAGAAGAGTATGTGCAATTTGATAACCCAACAATTCTGAAGATAAGGCAATGTCATTTAAGGCACAAATGCCACAGCATATGGAAGAATGATAAAGTCATCGTTGCACTGAGAATCAGAAACTGGAGAGAGCAGAGAATGTCAAGCAGAGAGAAAAAGTGAGGCGAGATGACAGATGAGATGCGAAGGATCCAATGAAGGCAAGCAATGTGCAATGAAAGTAAAACAGAGCTGCAAAGTGATAAAGAGGTTGCAGCGCAGTCAGGCATGGCTCAAAGGCCAGGAATTGGTGGTAAACATTTAGTGAGGCAAAGATGAGAGTCTGAGGGACTTTGGAACAGTAGATTGTCTCCTCTCTCTTCTTTTGAACTGTGCACTGAGCTGCCCTCCACCTTTTTAGGGAGTCATCTGCCAAATTGGATCAATAAGTAATTAACACTTTGGCTCTCTGCTGGCAAGTTCTCTTCCTTTCCTTCTCTGTTGCTCAGTCTTTGTATGCTGAGCTGTAGATACAGACACACACACTTGCTCACAGAGCATCAAATATACACAAACACACTGAGTTAAAGGAGGGGGGAGAGAGCGAATCACCCATGCACAAATTTACACATATTTTACTTCTTCAGCTTCTGCTGTGCTCATGGGGGTTGTGAGCAGAAGCAGCGTGGGTATCAATCCCTGCTGTCCTGGAAAAGGCTCTCTGTTCCATCTGAATACCCACTGACTCAAATCTCTCTAACTTCAGTCTCTTCTGACTCTACCATGGCACAAACACATACAGTGTCACCTCCATGATTTTCTGTTGTACTCCCTTGTCTTCTTGCTGTAGTGACATTTGACACCTGTTGGTGTAAGTGGAGCGCTGTAGGGATAAAGTGGCAGCCTGTCACACTTCACTTGCAAAAAATATCAGGACAAAAAGTGAGGCTGTGGGATATGCGTAATGTAGAGTGATTGGCTCGATAGGAGAGAAAACATTGAAGGGAGACGAAAATGACAGCTAAACCAATATGCTTATAGGGAGAGGAAAGACAGCAGACAGAGAAAGATGGGCAGCAACAGACAGGATGATAGAGACAAAGACAAAAATACAGGAAGGGAGAGAGAACAACAGCCCAGGGCCAAGTATGGGATTGATGTGTGAGGATTCAGTGCAGAGCCCTATCATCAATCCTATTGGCTAATCAGATGTATGGCTGAATTATTGATAAGGGAACCTCATCAATAATTGCAGTGCTGCTGCTTTTGGGCCACAGACCATCGAGAAGGAGGGAATCAGAGCTGGTGGCTTAGCAAGAGAAAACACACAGTCATCACACACATTTATGAAATATATACTACAAGAATAAAGAAATATAGGAATAAAAGACCCTGAAGTAATTTCAGTTATAAATGGGGTTGTAAATGTTGAAACATGAATGGTAAGGCAAAAATCACATATTTCACCTATTCAAAGGGTCAGAAAGCTGTATCATTGATGTCACTGTTATTATATATAAAGTTTATTGCATGCACTATACTTTTCTGCTTTACAGAAACAGCCCGTTACACATTTTTCTCCCTATGTAGGTCTATATAAAAAGTTACTTGACAAAACCAAATCATTTAAAAAAATCCACATCTGTATAAAACTGTCTTTAGTCATTTTTAAACTAGTAACACAAAGTGTTTGGCATCTTAGAGTTCTAAAATTACTTAAAATAGAATAGAATTTCATGAAATAATATAGTCAGTTTCAGCAGTTAAAAAGAAAAAGAGAGGAAAAAAATTGAAAGAAAAAAATAAATTGCTTGTGAAACCCAGAAGATGTCACCCTGAAACAATGTTTTAGGCAGGTCACATTTGTCAGCAAGCTAAATGTGATTTGTGTGCTACTTACCCATTCTAAGATTTATTAAGCTGGCTAAATGCCAGTTGTTTCAAACAGGAATGATGGAACAATGAGACCAGGTTTGCTCTCATGCTGAAATAAACAAAATATGGAAATAAGCAGCATAATATCAGGTATAACCTGTGTCAGCAGGCATGGTATTCCATTTTTGGAGTTCTAATCTCATAAATATTTTGTAATATTGGAATATTTTGGAATATTTGGAATATTTTTATGAATGTTTAGGTAACGTGTACTTTTCATAACTGAATAAGTGGCCTTTAAAAACTATTATATCCTGGGTAGTGTAAATTATTTACACACAGTAAAACAAAACAAAAAAATACATATAGACATTTTAGTTTACACATTAAGTATCTAAAGTGATTCAGAAGATCTCACATTATCTCCCAGCTCAGTCACATGGTAGTTTGTGAAGTAGTCACAAAAAAGCAGTCTATTTTTTCGTGTTCATGGACACAAATGGGTAAATAATGTACTGTCAATAAAAATCAATTTTGTGTCAGAAGCATGTATTTTGTCTAGAGAAAGTGAGGAGGAAGCACCATAATAATCAAGAAAACAAAGACGTGGCAACCACTGTATTTTAATGTAAACCATGATGCCTGCAGTTTTTAATGCCTAAACAATAATCATGTCATTGTCAATACCTAAACTTAACAAAACACGACACATTTTTATTTAATAGCATATGATACAACTGATGTGTGAAAATCTGCAAGGTGTATGAGTTGAACCTGGGTCTCTGGTGTGAATGGCAAAATTATTTGCTCCACCAACCCCTCCAATCACCTCATGCATCCTTTTCTGGCCTTTTAAAAGTGTAAAATATTCATTTTGTGTACATGGAAACAGATCAGTACAGAAGAGAGCAGACTGATGAAAAATCATGTTGAAGGATAAGAAATAATGTTGGTAAACTCATGTTGTGGAATGCACATAAAAAGTGTAAATGTCATGTCCAAAAACACTGCTGTGAGACTGAGTTGTATCTCCAAATGTTCTAATTATTCTGTTTGTGACAATAATTAAACTTGAATAAATGCCCAGAGAGACAATTATATGCTTGACTATTTATTGTAAACAAAGAGCACACTATTATAAATGTTCAAATTGCATCAATTAAAAAGCACACATAGTAATAGTGTTAGAATCTGACTGTGAAATGGGATCTAAACAATCATTAAACATGCCATGCCCCTGCTGCTGAGTCAACACTTGTATTATTGTATCAGTCTACCACTGTTCCCCCACTCAAGGACTGCAGTTAAAACATTGGTTGTGCTTAGGATTTTTCCAGTGTATATGCATAGGACATGTTTGTGTAACTGTAGTTTACACAAATACAAAACTAAATGCATTCACCAGACACTTAATTAGGTCCACCTTGCTAGGATCAGATAATTCCCACTTTTGCTTTCAGAACTGTCTTAATTCTTCATGGCACAGATTCAACACGGTGCTGGAAACATTCCTCAGAGATTTTATATTGACATGACAGCATCACACAGTTGCTGCTAATTTATCAACTGCACATCCATGATGCAAATCTTCTCTTCCATGACATCCCAAAGGTGCTCTATTGGACCAACACCACCACCAGCCTCAACCATGGATACAAAGTGGGATGGATCCATGCTTTCATGTTGTTGATGCCAACTTCTGACCCCACCATCTAAATGTCGCAGCAGAAACCAAAACTCATCAGACTAGTTTTTCCAATCTTCTGTTGTGCAATTTTGGTGAGCTTGTGTAAATTGTAGCCTCAGTTTCCTGTTTTTAGCTGACAGGAGTAGCACCCAGTGTGGTCTTCTGCTGCTGTAGTCCATCTACTTCAAGGTTCAATGTGTTGTGTGTTCAGAGCTGCTCTTCTGCATACCTCAGTTGAGTTACTGTTACTTTCCTATTAGCTTGAAGCAGCCTGGCCATTCTCCTCTGACTTCAGGTACCAACAAAGCATTTTCATTCAGAGAACTGCAACTCACTGGATATTTTTTCTTTCTCTGCCCATCCTCTGTAAACATTTAAGATGGTTGTGTGGGAAAATCCCAGTTTCTGAAATACTCAGACCAGCCCATCTGGCACCAACAACCATGCCATGCTCAAAGACACTTAAATCACCTTTCTTTCTCATTCTTAGTTCTCAGTTCTTTCTCAGTTCTCAGCTTGAACTTGACCATGTCTACATACCTAAATGTACAGAGTTGCTCCCATGTCATTGGCTGATTAGATATTTGTGTTACCAAGCAGTTTAACAGGTATACCTAATAAAGTGTCCACTGAGTGTATATTACTGTATTACTAAATAATACAGTAATTAGAGTTTTTGTCCAGGTGTGCTATAAAGCGGGTATGTATTTAGACTTCAGCAGCAGATGTTCAATCTGGTTAGAAACCAAAACAGTAAGACTGTAAAAACATTTTTCTGTGCTTTCTGGAATCTGATGTACCAACTACCAAGCCCTGGTCAGAATAAATAACCTATCAGTAAAATACAGCTGCATTAAGTCAGAATTGCAAAACAGAACCTCACAGTGCAATGCTCCAAATGTAGTACATCAACTCTGGACATGCTGGTCAAATGCCAAGCCTTAATTAAAAATATCACCTACATTACTAAAAAGTGGTTTCACTGAAGATGAGAAAGAGCCAGTGAATCCCATCACCTTTGACAATAGGCTGTAAGAGACATGAACAACTGCCTCAAAAGCATCTACATAAGCTATTCAGTCTGCTCCTTTATGCACAATATCAACTGTAGTAATTTTCAGTTTGCAGCAGTTACCACTGATTCGTAGTCACCATTGGAATCCATCGCAGCTGTGCAAGGCTGTGCAATGCTGTGCAAAGTCATTTACCAGAGCAGTAGGACAAGCCAATATTATGCTGTCTGTGGCAGTAACTTGTGGTTGTGAGATTCCCCCTCACCTTCACCTAAACTCCAGCCATCTTCTGATGGGTGAGAAACAAATTTCATGACAAATGATCTTATAAAAAGCAGGGTATACTAATAATCAAACACCTTCCTAGTACTTCTTTGCTTTGTTATGTCTATGATGGACATGAAATACTACAGTCAAACAAACGCACCATCAAAACACAGGTATTACATCCCCTGGTAGAACATACAAATAGCTTTTATTACAACATTAAAATGTGGGCATTTGTGAGGCTGCATTAATTGAGTAGATGATTGT
>VUQS01002349.1:99034-112912 GCA_015108495.1 Heterochromis multidens | reverse complement strand
AAGGCTTGGATGCAGCTGCTCGGCCATGGAAGCCCATTCCATGAAGCTCTCTATGCACTGTTCTTGAGCTAATCTGAAGGTCACATGAAGTTTGGAGGTCTGTAGCTACTGACTCTGCAGAAAGTTGGCGACCTCTGCGCACTATATGCCTCAGCATCTGGTGACCCCACTCTGTGATTTTATGTGGCCTACCACTTCATGGCTGAGTTGCTGTCGTTCCCAACAGTTGACTGTGGCATATTTAGTAGCAAGGAAATTTCACGACTGGACTTGTTGCAAAGGTGGCATCCTATCACAATACCACGCTGGAATTCACTGAGCTCCTGAGAGCGACCCATCCTTTCACAAATGTTTGTAGAAGCAGTCTGCATGCCTAGGTGCTTGATTTTATACACCTGTGGCCGTGGAAGTGATTGGAACATCTAATTTCAATGATTTGGATGGTGAGTGAATACTTTTGGCAATATAGTGTATGTGAGACTGACAGGCTGGTTACCGGTCCGGGCTGAGCATGCTGGAAATTGTTTGCTTTCTGTCCTTGGCTGGTTGATCAATGCATTGCTAGTTTTCATAACAAAAACCCCCACAAAAAAAACAAAAACAAACAAAAAACTTGACACATGTCTTTGTTCCCTTTTCTTTCAGTGGCTGAGGAGGGCCTTTGGGAGTGTGGGCTTTCCTATGAGTGCAGGACCCTCCTTTTCAAGGCTATACACAACCTGCTGGAAAGGTAAAACCATCAGTGCTTTCTCTCCTGCACACTGAGAGCTGCCATTAGATTGTGAATGGCATACTTAGATTAGGAAAAAAATGCTACTTTGCATTTCTTTGCTTGCATATATAAACTGTATCTAACAACAAATTTACTGTTGCATAACTCTGCTGTGGCACCCATAAGTAGAGTCTGTTGAGCCAAATAATGAGCAGTCCTGTTTAACACAGAGATTTCACCATATTGATGTTCATGGAGACCCTGCTTTATGGTGCCTTTGCTTGTTTACACTGAATTACCCCAAGCTGGTGTAATGCCACCAGAGTTTACACAGAAGGGCTTCACGTCTAACACAGCAGCGTCAGCAGTCCACGTGCCAGCTCTGCCTTTTACACACACGTAGATTAGATTCTGTTAGTACCTTTGCACCCAGCTCAAAGGTGCAACAACAAAGCAATGGGGTAAAATAATAGCACAATATGCCTACACATTCCCATTTCCTAAATATTTATACAGTGGCATGGTTCTTCTAAATGCTAAACTGGGTGTATTTCTTTCTGTTTTTGAAATTTTATTCTTAAAAATCACCAAACAAAAAAAACACTTCAAGTCAAAGTGACAGACCACGTTAGTTTTCCTGCATGAGCTTCACCTTAATGGAATTATAAACTGAGTGCTGAATCACTTGCTCAAGTACCCAAAGCTCTCCTTTCTGAGTCAGAGCCATCTGTTAAATGAAGCAGCACATATTTGCTCTCTATTAAGTGAAGCATCAGTGATCATCATAGGGGGCATGCTGAATTAACCTTCCTATTACCTTGAAGCTAACTCCTTAAATAGCTCACTGTTTCAACACTAAAGGTATCAGTTCCACTTTCTCTTTCATATTCTGCAGATCAAGCTGACCTCTGTCGCAGGCTGTCAATATTATAGTTTTGATTTTCATTATGATTATTCAAAAATATTCAACTTTTTTTTTTTATTTTTAGTTTTTTACAAACAGATCTTTTATTTAAGTAATTTAATTGCATAAAAACAGAAATATAACTTTTACTAAACTTAATGTCCAAACCACTCAGGTTTTTTTGAACATGTTAGAAGAACTCTGATGTATTGCTCGTTAAGTTAGTATGAGAATAAGAGCTGTAAGGGACTGAGTGTCACAAGGAAATCAGGCAATCACAGTAAAGACGCTTTGTTGAATTAAGAAAGTGAGACATCTACCACCAGATTTATAGATATAAATTTATAACCCATTGCAGCAGACTTCTAAATGGATTGATGCTATTTTATTGTTATTTATTACCATAAATTATCCCCTTACCCTTGATCTACTTGAAGATTAATGTACTGGTTGTTTCCAATAAGGACACTGCAGTGGAAAGAATCAGAAAATATGACCATAAACAATATACATTAGCAACACTCTGTAAGGTGCAATCATAAGTGATTAGTTTTCCAGCTGATTTAAAAAGAAGTTTGTCTTGAATGCTAAAAGTGTGTTTTGGAGCTTTACTGCTGTTTTGCACACTTTTTGGGTAACTCAGTGGTGCCAAGATAGAGCTGAGCCAAATGAGCAAAAAAAATGAGCTCCCTCCATTTAAAGGAAAAAAGCGAGGACTTATTCTACCATCTGAATTTTTAATAGGAATGAAAATGGTTAGAGCTAGACTAATTTATTGGCTGACTAATATTATCAGTCAATATTATTACAGATATTTGACTAAGAAGTTGGTGGAAACCAAAACTGAGATAAAATGAGACGATGTATGCAAGTGTTACTGTATGTTGGCTCGATTTGCAAACATGCAATTGTCTAAAATGTACATTATATGGTGATAGGACATCAGGGTTGTGTTGTTTACTCCCTGGCAGTATATTCTTGAAAGGTCTCCAGTTGAGTTGCCATTCTTAGAGATGTACTGATCAGATACTGCAAACTGATACAGTCCTTATAGCACAGACTTCCTGATGTAACCAATCCAATGTACAGATTAGAAATATTGCAAACGTCAGACCAATAATTCCGAATAATATAACTAAACCCATTATTGCACATTAGATTATTGCACATTGTTGTGCATAAATGAGTGCCAAATGATGATGCAAGTATCTCGTCTACAGTTAGTACAAATCTCGAAACAAGACTGCTCACAAACCCTTGATGCAGAGAAGACATGACTCCATCTCAGAACTCCTAGCATGTTATGCCACCCCCAGATCCCACAGATTGGAGAATCAATTACTGTTACAGGTTCCATGGTCCAGGCTTAAAACAATAGAGGACCATGCTTTCACTGTTTTAGCCCCAGCGATGTGCAACAAACTTCTTCTTACTATAAGATTGGCATATAAATTTCCCCATAAAAAATAAAAATGAAAAAAAAACCCACTTGTATAGACTGGCATTTCTATAATGTTTTTTGCTTTTATGTCTTTTTAACATTTTGCCTTTAGCGTTTGTCTTTTGTTTGCATTTGTTCTTTTCCACCCATTTTAAAAAGGTGCTATAGAAATAAAGTTTATTATTATTATTATTATTATTATTATTGTTATTATTATTACTATTAGTAGTATTATTACTAGCAACACCAAGCAATTGAATAATAAATAGATATATTTATTGTTCTCCTTCTTTGCAAGATACATATTCATTGTATGAGACAAAGTAATCAATGGTGTCATTGTTTGATGAACACTTATTTCCAGATGCATGACAACACATTCCAGTCACCCCAAGTACTACTGCACTAAAAATTGTTTAGCAAAATGCATTTACAAACAACAGCGTACATGTTGTTATACAGACAAACCTGTTGGTACCCTTCCGTTAAAGAAAGAAACACCCGCAATAGTGACTGAAATAACTTGAAAAAATGACAATAGTAATAGTAAATAAAAATTTACTGAAAATTAACTAATGAAAATCAGACATTGCTTTTGAGTTGTGGTTCAACAGAATCATTTAAAAAAAACAAACGAATAAAACTGGCCTGGACAAACATGCTGGTACCCCTAGAAAAGATTAAAAACAAGTTGACCATAGGGACATTTTAAACTAAGGTGTGCCCTGTAATTAGCGTTACAGGTGTCTTCTAACTTGTAATCAGTCACTCTACCTATTTAAAGGGTGAAAATTAGTCACTGTGCTCTTTGGTATTATGGTGTGTACCACACTGAACGTGGACCACAGAAAGCTAACGAGAGAGCTGTCTCAGGAGATGAGAAAGACACTTATTGACAAGCATGTTAAAGGTAAAGGCTACAAGACCATCTCCAAGCAGCTTGATGTTCCTGTGACTACAGTTGCACACATTATTCAGAAGTTTAAGGTCCACGGGACTGTAGCCAACCTCCCTGGACGTGGCCACAAAATGAAAATTGATGACAAATTGAAGAAACAGAAAATGTCAATGGTAACCAAAGAGCCCAGAACATGGAAGAGGCTCGGTTATGTTCTGGGGCTGCTTTGCTGCATCTGGCACAGGGTGTCTTGAATCTGTGCAGGTTACAAGACTATCGAGGCATTCTGGAGCAAAATGTTCTGCCCAGTATCAGAAAGCCTTGTCTCAGTTGTAGGTCATTGATCCTCCAACAGGATAATGACCCAAAACACACAGCTAAAAACACCCAAGAATGGCTAAGAACAAAACATTGGACTATTCTAAAGTGGTTAGATCTAAATCCTATTGAACATCTGTGAAAGGAGCTGAAACATGCAGTCTGGCACTCTTCAAACCTGAGACAGCTGGAGCAGTTTGCTCACCAGGAGTGGGCCAGCATACCTGTCGACAGGTGCAGAAGTCTTGTTGAGAGTTACAGAAATCGCTTGATTGCGCTGATTGCCGCAAAAGGTTGTACCATCACGTGTATATATATATATATATATATATATATATGTGTGTGTGTGTGTGTGTGTGTGTGTATATATGTGTGTATATGTATATATGTATATGAATATATGTGTATATATATATATATATGTGTGTGTATATGTATATATATATGTTATTAATTGTAAAACTTAGAGAGCATATGCAATGGTCAGCTACGATCAGATGAGATAATGCATTGATCAGAATGTACCAAAGATGGTACAGCTAAAGACTGAAAGCTTTGGATAGCTGAGTCTGGGTGAGTGAGGTGGACTTCTTGAAATCACTCTGTAATTCCTTGACCCAGGTCAGAGATTTCAGTGGGGGATTCGCTGGCACCTGCACACAGAGACAAGTCAAAAACTTCTAAAAGAGTTGGTTGGATAGCCAAACAGGGCGTGTGATGACTGAACTGAACTTTGATGTGATTATATTTTGATCTGATGAAAGAAGAGGTTTTGGCAAGCCATGTACAAAAGTGCAAATAACACTGGGGAAACAGATTAGCAGAAGATTGCGTTTCCTTCCCCCGTGCACTCGTAAACTACATATGTCCATTACTAGTAATAAGTAAAATAGTAGACAGCTCTAACAAGAAAAGAGCTGAAGTAAAATGATGTATTATTGTTTGTTTGTATGTTGCTCAAGGAAAGATTAAAAAAGAATAAAAACTTTGCAAGCTCAACTTAAATACATTACATACATTAAATGTTTTGCAAATTCTAACTGTGAAAGGGTGAAAATGGTTAATATGGAAGCTGTCATGCAGAAACTGTCCTGATCCTTCTGAACATCACTTTCAAAAACTCAAAAACTCTTTCAGCTTCACAAGAATATTATTTATTACTTGATTCTTTGATTGAAGTGCATGACTCTGTTTGGGTGTTGCACTTAATCATCTGCTTGTTGCTGATGAGAGAAACTGTGTAACGGATGGCTTTCTTAATCTCTCCTCTTGGATTTTCCTTCCTCTTCTCCTCATCGCTGCAGATGTTTGACGGATAAGGGGTTTGTGAGGATTGGAAAATGGTTCTTCAAGCCGCATGAGCTGGAGGAGAAGTCTTTGGGCAGCACGTAAGTCGAACATTTAGCACAAATGTGCACTCACACTTCTCATTCAGTTATTTCTAATAGGATTTCTTTAGCATGTTTTCCATCTCTTTCATGTATGTTTGACTCTGAGAAATGCATGTAAATGCATGTGCAAAGTGTGACACAGCTTGGCCGTGCGAATGGCTGTGTCACACTTTGTAAAGTCTTCTGTCCTTGATGTTTCAGCAGCTGGCCCGTGGTGTGAGACTATTTAAAACTAGAGCGGTGGTGGAAGAAGGAGAGAGCATAGCTGAGTTCTCACAGCTCTCTCTCTCTCTCTCAGGGTGAGGGAAGGGTTGTGGATCACGCTGTGTAACTGTGTAGGCAGTGTGGGAGACAGACACAGAGACTGAAACAGAGTAAAAAGAGGGGTGGGTGTGATGACAGTAGTTCAACTTGTTGCTTCAGCCATTACACTTCCCTCTCACAGCTTAGTCGGCCCACTTCAGCTTTTCCTGCTGGTGAGGAGGCAACATTCTTTACATTTCTAACATAGCAGTGCTCAAATGCTGAGTAGATAAGTAAGTGGCTTTGTCAAATAGCTCCTTTTGGAAATCTGCTTTATATTGCTTAGAGGCAGCAAAAAAAAAAAAAAAAAAAAAAAAAAAAAAAAAAAAAAAAAATCGTGCATTTACTCATATTATTTTTGTACTGTTAGGTTGTAAATTGCATTATCGTTCAAATGTGGTGCAAAGGAAGAAATGCACAGGAAACTCTACCTCTAGAAAGTTGCTGACACAAGTGCACTCTGCTGTGATGTGCTGAAGCAAACTTGGGTTTAGCTGTTTAGAGCAGGTGGAAGCCTCTCAGTGAGGCACGCTGCGTGACATCTCAAGAGAGTGTGTGTCACTTGTACTGCATATATCTGTGAAACACTGTGAGAAAGCTTGACGTGACTGTGACATCTTTGTACCAAAAAGCACTCTTGGTAAAATATACTGTATATCTGGGTGATAAAGTAATGGAAGAAACTGGAATAAGATATAATGATGACTGTGGATAGTTTGATTAGCACAAGGGGTTCGCTGAATGATTTTATGAAGATGGAGAGGAGTAGCACTGCCCCTCTCCTACCCACCACCCACCCCATCACCACTGCTGACTGTTACTGTAACAGCTATTATCTACTGTTGCACTAATTTGTACAGATCTGTTTGCAAACCTGCACAAAGTATAGGCACAACTCAGGCCTTAACTGAGACTTTGCACATTTATTACTTGCACTTTCTTTTGTAAATTTCTTGGATCTTTATTTTTATTTTATTAGAATTTTCATAATTGTTTTGTGTGAAGGGAGACTGGCAATATAAGAATTTCATTGTACAGTGTAAATTGTTGTGTTTATTTCCACTGTGCATATGACAATAAAACATCTACTTCTATTAGCAAGCTCATCTCTCTAATAGTTTTAAAATGTTTATAAATATCATATTAGAATGAGCACTGAAGCTGTTCTGGCACCCCATGTTGGCAGAGTAGTGGTTTCTGGCACAGCTTTTGAGGTGCATGGAGGAGGAGAGAAAGTCTAAAGGAACAGTAACATTTATAGCAACTGAGGGACAGTGAACTAAAGTGAATTGAAAACAAAACCTCAAAATGAAATAGAAATAGAAACTTTAAACTATAATAACACAGTTGCTAGCTCCACTAGGATATAACTCGCCTCCATCCCCTTATCAGACAGTTAAGGACAGATAAGGGGATGGAATAACAAACAGTTGCAGCCTCTGGTTCAAATATAGCATTACAGATAATGCATTGCTGTACACAGGAAACCCCCCAACAAATTGTATTATCCTCCAATCAGGGCCTTTGATGTGTCACGTTGTAATAATTCCCAACATGTGGCTGAAGTTTTTTGAAAAAAATTAATTAAAAAATAAAAATGAGGGTATATATTTGCCTCTGTACTGGTAAAAGAGTGACTACAAAGTAATGACATAGTACATTAAAAATTCATTAATTGTTTTTAGAGACAGTCCGTGCGGATAGATGTCAATATAAAAAAAATATACAGTACTTTGCAAAAGTCTTGAGCTACCGCCTTTTTTCTTTATATTTTTCTAGGAAAATGGGAAATAGGTGCAGCAGTTTATTGAACTCTCTTAGGCAGCTTTCTTGTCACTTCTTTAAGTAGTCTTCAGGAATAGTTCTCCAGGCTTCTTGAAGGACATTCAAAGCTCTTCTTTGGATGTTGGCTGCATTTTGTTCTCTGTCAAGATGATCCCACACTGCTTCAATAATTTTGAGGTTCGGCCTCTGGGGAGTCCAGCCCATAACTGTTAGTGGTCCCTTGTGTGTTTTTCTATCCAGGTATGCTTTTACTGCACTGGCAGTGTGTTTTGAATCATTGTCAAAATTTCAAATTTGGATTCATCACTCCATCAGACCTGTTGCCACTGATTTTCAGTCCAGTTCTTGTGTAATTTGGCATACCTCAGCCTTTTCTCTGTTTCCCTTCCTTAAGAATGGCTTCTTGACAGCCACCCTTCCACTGAGACCATTTCTGATGGGGCTTCAGTGAACAGTAGATGGATCAGCTGGTCCTGTCAGGTCTTTGCTGGATTTTTCCCTCTTTCTTATCACATGACTTTCAGATACAGTCTATCAGCTGTAGATAGTTTTTTAGGCCTGTCACTTCTTCTTTTGTCCTCCACGTGTCCACTTTCCTGATTTATTTTAAAGAATACACTCCACACCATGCCAAGATATGCCAAGTTTTCAGCTAATAGGTGTTTGGGAATCACCTTGTTGGTGCAGAAATACAATTTTGTGCCTAAATTTATGATTCAAAATTGGTTCTTTGCTGAGTTGTCTGTTATGTGAAGACACAACACTGGTTCATCTCTTGAGTTAGGTGCCTTTTTTATGCTTGAATGATTCATAAGTCAAAAACTAACAAGCAAACAAAACAAACAAACAAAAAAAAAACATTCCTCTGGAAATGGTCAGGTACAAGGATTGGACTGAAAAGTGTTGCGGATTAAATAAGTTATGTGTGGGCAGCAGGGTGGTGTGAAGACACTGGTCCCTAAGTGCACAGATGTATACATACACAGTGAGTTGAGCGTTAAGATTCTCTTGTGGAAATTACACTCTGCGTTTGAACGTGTACCATGCTTTTTGTGAATATGTGTGCGTGACTTTTGTACATCATGTAATTCCTCTTGAGTTCGACAGCTCTGTTTGAATATGTTGTCAGCCGGTACGCCCCCCTGCTATGCCAATCTTGACTTGTTCTTTCTGTGAATTATTACAAGTCCTGAGAGGAAAGACAGAGACGGAGACAGAGAGAAATGTTCTTGAACGCTCACACAAACAAATACAAGTGTGATATAGATGTCTTTACATTTTGTGCCTGCACTTTCCACATATTTCCACAGCTCACAGGACAGCCCGACACCCTGCCCCACCCCACCCGCTCTTTCTCCTCCACACACGCACACACACACATACACACATACATACACATAAACCATCCCTTGTTCCCACAATTGCACTGTTGCCCCACACTTGACAGTATGAGTCCTTATGGTCCTGCAGATCTCTGGCCATCAGTGTTTTCATGCCATGAGGGGGACATTGCTCAGTTAGGCGTACAGTAACCTCCCGCCTCAGCTGTGTTACCACCTCCTTTGTCTCTTCTTCACTTCCACACTGTGCCTTTTATCCCCTACAGGGGGCGCTTTGGTGCTAATATCAATGGCATGCTTCCTTTCTCGTGCCAAATCCTGCGCCTTGGCGCTGCTGCCTTTGTCAGGCTTATCTGGTGTTTATCTCGTATGTGTCCCTGGGGCACAGCGGGAATTGGTGCATCCAGGAGAACATTCCCAAACCCACTCCTTCCCCCCCAAACCCCTCCTTTCTTAACCCAACACTCCTGCTCTCTTTGTGTCTGAATGAGAGGAAAGCACTCCGGGTTGGTAACGCATTGCATCAGACGCTGAGGGGAGCGTGAGAGAGAGAGTTACAGGAGAGAGCATAAGAGAAGAAGCATGAGGCGGAGGAAGAGCAGGGTGGAGGCTCAGTGTGTGTGGTGGGGCTCAGTGAAAGTGGGGGGTCATAAATTAATCATTACTATAGACGGCTGAATGGATGTATTAGAGTCTGTCTCTCTCATTAGTTCAGTCAATTCTATGCATGTCAAGTGCAGTACACAGTATGCTTGTTAATATAGGTGCTTTAATTTCACTAATGGCTATATACTCATGCATAAATAATGTTGTTATTTTAGTGTAGCACAGCTATAAAACAGACACAAGCTGCATCGTCTACTTAAATATATATTTTTTAAAATCTCAGAAATCCTTACCTGACCTGACAGAACAGGTTTTTTAAAATACACCGCAAGTCCTCTCCTCTCCTCTCCTCTCCTCAGGGATAAGTGACATTGAGATATGAGCCATCTCCTAGGCAACAGACATCTGGTGTTAGGCCACACCACAAGGTCACAGAATCTCCAGAAATAAAAACATAACATTAAAAAATGTAAAAAAAAAAATTTTTTTAAATCTATTTTTCTCATCTCTTATCCTTCACATTCTAAAAACTCTCAAAGTACCTTTGCTGCACCTCAGTTTGATCCTGTGAAATAATTTACCAGTCTTTGTTTATGTTTACGCACAGTTCAGATGCCTCGGTAACTGGATGAGCAGGAGAGGAGGGAAGCTGGAGGGTGCTTATACAGAGTCCTACCTAAAAATAAATAAATAAATAAATAAATTCAATTCAGTCACACTCATTCACAAACAGCAGGTAGAAACAACACAAATAAACTAGTAAAAAAAAAATGTACCACCTGCCTGATCTATTTTTTTCAGTGCAGGTATGCAACCACCACCACCCTCACTGCAGCAAACAAAATAACACCTCATTATTGTGTGCAGCATGATACTAATGTGAAAGTGGGGAAAAGGATCAACTTTAAAATCTTTGAGGGTTTTTGTATAAATACCTTTTTCGTTTATGAGTTTTAAGAAAAACAAAATTCACAAAAATCGATCTAGTATGTTAAATTTTAGAAAATTAGTTGCTTAAATTAAATCAGTGCATTTGACTTTCTGTAAACTAGTTTTTTAAAGTTTAGCTGCTTGGAGTTTTCTGTACTTTTTGCCTTCATATTTGTTTCATTCAATAATTTGTTGTCGATTTTTTTTTTTTTTCTCAGTGTTGCGCTGGCGAGCAGTGAACTGCGAAAGTTCAAATCATTAATTTTTCTCATTTTGTGATCGCTATTTTAGTTATGTTGTTTTTGGGCTTTGATTGTTGTGCTTGTATTTTTTGACCGAGGTCAGTGTTGAATATTTAACAACTGGACCCCATGACCAAGACTACAGTACGAATACGAATACGAATACGAATACGAATACGAATACGAATAACTTTATTGATCCCAGAGGGAAATTCATTTGTCTGACAGTAGTGATATGTTCAGAGCTGTTGTTCAAATGATAATTAAAGCAGTGTTCCTGCAGCTTTGAAGTGTATTTGCCAGGAGAATATGACAAAAAGAGTTGAGATCTTCAGTTTCTAAGCAAGTAACATGCATCCTTAGTACTCTTAACTCTTCCACAATGGTCATAATTCTGAGTTGAGTTTTTTCTAATCAGGATAAACTAAGATGTTTTAAGGGTATTTAGCTTAAACGTGATTGGACCTCAGTGACTTTGGCTCACTGTACTAAGTTCATGCAACTTTTTCTGAGACAGTTAATTTCCATACTTATTTTAGAGCCAAATTATTATATGTTACTATATGGTAAAGTGTTGTACTGAAAGAATATAATGTATACAATGGTCAGGTATAAATGTGTTTGTGGAGAAAAATTATAATAAAAATGATTAAAACACCACTTCAGCAGTCAGTCGTGAATTTTACTACTTATATTAATGCTCTTCTCTTTATTTCTTCTCATACAGTAGCTACAAGTCTATACAGTGGCTCACTGATTGACTAAATGCACTGTGAGCCATAAAATTATTAATGTAATACAAGACAGTAAGACTGATAGTATCATTTCCATAATTAATTGTGGTATTAAGTTGTTAAGATAAAAGTTCAGCAGCGCCACCAGTCATCAGAAGGCTTGTTAAAGAGTTGGATTACTGAGGTGTTTGTATTTTCCCTTTGAAACGTTTTCCACGTGTGCATTCGGCCTCCCTATACAAAACGCAGAGAACACGTGATGCACTATAACCCAGATTTCTTATATTAGCAGGTGAGAAACCACTGAGAGCATGTGAGAGAGTTAAAGAAGGAAAAGAAAAAAACATACAGATCAATAGAGAGGATGGTGATACATCAGAGCAACAACCTAACACCAGACCCCTTGCCTCTGTTTTTAATTAGGAGCATAGATATGAAGTAAAAGCCTGTAGTTTTTTTCTGAATTTAGCCACTTGGTAGTGGTTGTGTGGGGATGGCTCAGTGAGGATTGAGTAGTTACAGTAATCTGTGCTATTTGTTAAGACTATAAAAAAATCTAATGTAGCTTTTTTTGTGCTTTTTGTCTGCATCGCACCTTTTCATTGTGAATCCATATAGATATTCGGAGGATTGTTTGAACACAAAGATTGTGATAGCAACACTGGCTAAAGCCGCTCACTAGGGACCACTGAATAATACATCAAACTTACCGCATCTGCCCTATGTTACTTTTAATAGTAGTGTGTGCATGCAGCAGCATAAGCCTGAGTATGTTATGCATGGTAGGTGGCTTGGTTAGATTTGTTTGTCATAATTTCAACAATTCAGCAGTGAAAGGACTTTTGGAGCATGTGTGTACATGCTCCTAACAAGAGCTTACAGGAGTGTAAACATCCTCTACAGTGGTCTGTGTGCATTAGAGGAATGTGTACACTCGTTTGACTGTGTAGGAAAGGTTAGACAGCTAGAAGGAACAGGATAACTCAGAGTTTTGCTGGTAACAGAAAAACAATATGGGTGCAGATTAAGCAGATTAATCCCCCAGATTTCACAGAATCTTAAGAAAAATACTGTTATGTCTGTTCCGTGCATGCAACGATAGAAAATTATATCTAAAAACAATTATCACATCATGGGCTTTTAGATACATCTAAGAGTGGAAACAGGAGCCTTGTGTGTCTTGCGCATTGTAATTGTAATGTTTATTGCTTTCTATCTCCTTTAATCTAATCTTGCTTTATCTTTGTGTCTCCTGGGTTAGACATGAGAGCAGCCCAACAACCGAGATAAACATTGTTATTTTGTGTGCATGTGATTATACACACAGATGTGTGTGTGTCAAGTCCATGATGCATGTCAGACATTAACCAGCTCCCCTGCTGGCTGGCTGGTACTGTTGTGATGGGGTAAAAAGACACATGTTGTCACATGAACCAAACACAGTCCCTCAAACATGCATGCAGCATTTAGACTGTATGTGTTGTTGCAATAACTGTGCATGCATTTATGCCACTTCCTGCATGTACAAACTCACATGCATAAGATATTTGCATATTTGCACATATGCAATATATTCAATTCAACTAAATTTATACTGTTATCTCTTACACAGGCACAGAACATACGTATGAAACCACACAAACTGTGTGTGGTGTGTGTCTTTGTGTTGTCTGACTCTACATTTCCTGATTGATTTCACCATAAAAGTATGCTCAGTAGCCACCCATTAAAACTCTGATCTCATCGATATGTGTGCAGCAATTGCAGAGCGTGGCACTGAATTATTCACTTCTTCCTCTTTCTCTCACACTTGTTTTGCTCTCACTCCTCATTTTAACTCCATCTTTCTTTTCCTTGTCTTTCTAATTTCCTCTCCATCCTTCCGTTTTCCCCTTTTGTCTCAATTTTACCCATGCACGGCTTTAACTCACTCTCTCCATCTTCTTCTCTTACTGTCTTTCCTTTCTTCCCCCTCACACCCGCTTCTTTCTTCTCATCCCACTCTCAGCCTTCCCTCTCTCTGTCTCCTCTCTCTATCTCTCCTCCTGTACTGTCAGCCCTTAGGCAAGTCTCAACCATCACTCCTCTTCATTTATTAATACCTGTACTCATACAGCCCAGCACAGAGAGCTGCCTCACATTTCTGTCTACCATTCTCTCACACACACATGCCTGCTGACTGCACAAATGCCCCAGAGGATGCAAGGAGCCCAGTGTGTCCACACACTCACACTCGCTTACTGTGCAGGAAAATGCCCTTTGTAAAAGGACAGG
>VUQS01002349.1:67193-99014 GCA_015108495.1 Heterochromis multidens | reverse complement strand
CATCAATCTCCCAGCTGCGTCAGCCTACAGCTTGATGCTCTTTTTGTAGTTCTGCTTTTCCCTGACTTGCATATGATCACATATTTATTGCAGTTACAAGAGCTCTTTTGTTAAAGTTGTTGTTAAAGTTGTAGTTTTATTGGTTTCATTGATTGCTTTATCAGTCTGCATTTTTGCTCAAGTGAATATTTCCTCGTCCCTTTGCGGCTTTTTTACTTTTTCATGGACACTTACTCGACAGCCCCATTGTGAACAAGGCAGTATCAGCACACAGTAAATTAAGCTGAGATATCAGAAGAATCCAGCCTTTAATTATGTTGGATCAATGTCTGAGTTAAAGACAGATAGTTAAAGAGAGACATTTTTCAACAGTGATTCCCTGCTATTAGGCCTTGGCTGTCTAAAAGAGTCCCTAAGAGAGTCATATTTTTGTATATACATATAAATATGTACTAATATAAAATGAATTATAAGCATGCAAGACTGTTAACACTGTAAACTACAGAAAATCAATCAACAGCCAGTCAACCAATTAGACAATCAGCAATAAAAACATAAAATAAAAATAAAAACTTACTAACCTAACCAAGTACTGAAACTGTGTGAAGAATTAAACACATTCAGAGTATTAACATGTAACAGTGGAGACACTAAAGATCCTCAGTAATAATTGTGGTTGTTTGTGTATTTGCATGAGTGGTATTCATGACTTGCAGCTGTTTGCCTGAACTTCCCCATGCAGCTATATATAGCTCTTCATATGGTGGGATGATGCAGTGAGGACAAGGTTGGAGGACAGTGACATTGAAAGCATTTTGACTCATGTGTTGTAGAGATGTGAATTGCAGAGATGATGAACTGTCTCTGTGTGTGTGTGTGTGTGTGTGTGTGTGTGCGTGCGTGAGGGAAGGCGACATGCGCCTGTGCGGCCGTTTGTCGCAGCCCTGTGCATGCATATGTATGTGCTTTAGCTCTGCTCTTCTCCTGTGATTGTGCAGACCTGTGTTCAAACCACCTGCTGTTATGAGGGTATGCTTTTCTCTGGGAGCATCAGGAATGTTTATGAAGCAGAAAGAATTGGCCTGCTCTGTCTTAGGGTGCATTCAGTGCCATCTGGAGGCCGTCATCTTAGACTGCGTGTTAAGCTCTGCCCAAATGAGTGACTGTGTAGCTGGCCATTTTTATTGAATTTGATGATCCATTACGACTCAAATGGAGGTCAAGCTCCCTTGGGGCAGAAGGGATATTGCATAGGCAGCAAGGTAATCACAAGAAGATTACAGTACCTGCTGACTTTATTGTCAGTCTGATATCTATAAACCAAGGTAGCGAGGAAGTTTAAAGATTAAAAATATACATCAGTGAAGCTGTCGAGGTAGTTGTGATGATGTCCAGCCCGCCCACTGGTATGTAGATTGTAATAAGGCCCCAGCAATTATTCCTCTGTGATTAAAAAAAGAGCAAAATATGATGAACTATGCCCAGGCTGTGTAATAAAGAGAGCGCTGCATAATGTAAACATGTAGTCACCACAATCACTCATAAGCAAATGAGGATTTATACCTGCAATAAGGAGCATATCTGGTAACTGATGAAGATGATCAATGAAGGTAGAGCTCAGCAAGGCTTTTGCGAAGATCCATTTTGAGGCTCCTCTCTAAATTGCTATTTGCAGAAATGCTCTCATTTGTTGGCCTGAAAGACAGGCAGGTTCATGTTTTACTTTTATTTTTTTAGTAGATCCAATCTGTGGGTTTATTCAGTCTCAAGTAATGTAATGACATTGTAATATAATTTAAATAAAATTAATTATGCTGTGTTGACAAATTTAGATGTAATTAAAATGGACAGAGTGAATGGTCTTGTATTGTAAACTGGTTAATTTTTTCAGGTTGTGTACCTTTATTTACTCACATGTCTCTGTGGTCAGCTCACTATGCACACACACACACATACAGTGAATGTGCCGCCACATTTCTGCACTGTTTACATTCATCTGTGGTTCCATCATCTAAATCTTCACTGTCGTCTCTCCCCAGTGAACACCTATCATGTTCCTTCTCCTTCTTCCTCCATGGAGAGAGCAACGTGTGCACAAGTGTGGAGATTGCCCAGCACCAGCCTGCATACCACATCACAGAACACCACATCCGCCTCGCACAGACCTCCGTCACACCAGTACAGGGTAACACCACAAACCCAGTGTATTTTTTTCTAGTGCTTATGTATGTAAAACAAAGCAAAAATCGTGTTCAGTATATATCCTACGAAGGTGTAATTATCATTATAGAAAAATGGAAGCCTCTTGATTTCCTTATTTTTACAAGAATAATTACATGATGACAGCGGCTGTCAAATCAGCAGCAGATGGAGGAAGCATTCGGATCTTTTACACTTGAATGCTTTTGCTTTCACTTTCAAGAAACCACGGTTAAGAGAAATAAAAGCAATCACTGTTAGTAGTCCATAGAGTTGTTTCTGAATAAACAATTGTTGCCATGCTGTTTATAATAATGAAACATCACTCAGACCAGCAGTGTGGTTCAGTCATGTGTTTTTAGTATTACCGCACAGTGGTAATACTTAAAACACATGACTGGGTATTGCTCAGATGAATGAGCAAAATCTGTCTTGATGTGCAAATGATAGTTATTTTTGGTCTTGTGAGTGTGATACTATTTTGTATAACATTGTTCGGATCAGTATGTAACTTGAACCTAAGTTTGCAAAGCATTTTATATACTGTACTTTAAGGTTGCTATGGTTATACCTTATATTTTAAATGCTACTGTTATGTTTTGTATGTAAAATCTTAATATTTAGAATAACTAGTGTAAAAAGTTCATTTTTTTTCAAATTCTAGCAGCATTAGAAGTATGAAGTAGCATGAACCAACCAAAGTGTTTTAGCATTGTACTTAGTTATGATCTATCACTAAAGGTCAGAAGTAAGGTTACTAATTTGGGAAGCTTATCCAGTGCTGTTATTTGCCTAAATATAAGCAATATTCTTGGTGAACTGACTCAGGTGTTCATGGACAAAGTTAACATACCCTTTTTTAAACTTGTTTACTCTCCAGATACTGTATCTTTGCTGTGCCAAGGAAAAAAAAAAAATCAATGCAGAAAAAAATAATGAAATGGTTCAAAACTACTGATGTGTTAACTTTTTTCTTTCTTTACCTCATTCATTTATCAATGCAGTGATCCTGAGTCCGTATGGTCTGAGCGGCACTCTTACAGGTCAGGCCTACAAGATGAGTGACCCAGCAGTACGGAAGCTGATGGAGGAATGGAGCTACTTCTATCCCATGGTACTTCCGCAAAAAGAGGGAAGTGGAGAGAAGGAAAAAGAGGAAACAGGCCAGGCCTACGATCGCAACAGTCATGTGGCAGTGGAGGTCATCGTAGGTATGGAAAAGTAATGAGTAGGGCTGAAAAAGATATTGAATTTAAAGTGGTATACAATGCAATGCAAAAAAAAAAGTTTCATGAAGAAAAAAAAAGAGAGAACTTTTGCTGTGGAGTCAGTCTGCAATGCAACCCATATTCTGCGAACTACATTACCAAAAAGCAGTACTTAGTAACGTGGAGTGCAGTTCTTTCAGAATGAAAGAGTTGCAGGAACTAGAGCAAACACTGGGGGATCATCATCACATCAATTACCCTCTGTTTCCATGTAGACTCCCAGGCAGTTGAAGCTGAGGTATTAGTGGATGAGGTGCTTAGACTACAATGCTCCTTACAGTCAGTTAGCCTATCTGAGAGCAGAAGACGGAAAATGACTGGAAGGCAGGAGAGGAGAGAGCAGGACTGACAGAAAGGAACGATAGTGAAGTGGAGGTAAAAAACCCCAGGGAGTTACTCTAACAGCTTTGTCTAATCAGTCTGATTCCACAGCTTTGGTTTGACCTGATTACAATTAAAACTCCTTTGCATCTAAAGAGGAAAGACAGCAATGATATTGAAGGAGTGAGTATAAAAGGATTTTAGATTTGATTATGTTTCCATGACCGGTGAGTAAGAAAGTAGGTAATTACATTAACAGGAAAGGACCAGACGTTATATAGCTACTTTATTTATTTAACGCCAGTTATTAGCAATGTCTGGAACTGGTGGCCAATTTTTTAAATTAACCCTGCTATTAAATGTTTGCAGCAGCCATCCTGTTTTTTCGTAACAGTAAATCCTCTTTTCTTATATTCTCAGGTGGAGTAAGAATGACCTACCCAGCTGCTTTTGTACTAATTGCCCAAGGAGACCTACCAGTGGAGCAGCCTCCACCTGTTCCTTCAGCTCAGGGCCTCAACAAAGAGCTGAACCACTGCAGCGTGCCACTGACGCCACCAACATCACCAGAGCAGCCCTGCTCTGGTAACAAAGGCACCTAGACATGCCACAGCGTTACACATGCAACTGAAATGTTGAAACTAGACAGCTTCAAAACTTAATATTGATAGTGTTTCAATTCCTAAACCTTCTTGCAATCAACCCAGTGACATGTCATCCAAAAGATTAATACAAATAGGCAAAAAGAGATTTTAATACTTGCAGGAAATGAAAGAAGCAAAAGGGATTAAATATAATTGATCTAAATGTTAAAAATGTGGTCAATTCTTTATTAACATCTATCCCCATGCCCATTTTTTTCAGCGGACAGTGGCTTCGTAACCTCAGCCTCTAGTGTGCCCACACCAGACAGCAGCATGGGGATCACCAGCATCAGCCCAAAGCACTCTGGGAAGAAGCTGACTTGTCAGGTGGTCCATCAGGCCTGGAGGGAGTGCTATCTCAACCAGCCTCAGCATGCGTAAGTAAATCTGGGGTTTATTTCCTGACTTTGGCTGGATTATAATTGAAGTGCAATGATGCAGCTGAGCTGGTGTCCTCATGGATCTGTTCGTTCCCCGCAGACCGAATCAGTCAACTGAAGTAACGCCTAGAAAGGAAGTGCCAAATGGAGTTACCACATGGGACTTCAATGATCTGGGAGCGAGAGCACCCTGCAGCTGCTCCAGGTACTACAGAATCGCACCCAAGCTGTTCAAAATGTGTTATATTCATGTGTAAACTACCTGAGTTTTGTTTTCATGTTGATGCATGCTCTGATAATCTGATAAAGAATTTGCTGGGGGATTTTTTTTTTTTTTCATACTCAAAAAACAGACTGTTCAGACATAAAATGTAGATGACAAGTTTTTCAGAGAATTTTAAGTAGATTACTATTAATTTTTGTTTCAGGTTAAAGCAGCAGAAGCTGAATCTGACCACCACATCCACTGCCAATCCCCAAGCTAGTGCCAACCCTACTCAGTCTTCTGGCCCATCATTATACACTCCCTCCCTGCCCAAACACAAGACCAGTGACAAGACAGAAAAGGCTGACAAACAGTCCAAGAGGCCAGCTGTTATTCCCTTCCACCATCGCCTGTCTGTTACACAGGAGACCCCTCTGGAACAGGACTCTCCAGGAGGGCCCCAGCTTGGTGGCCTTGTGGCGCTGGATCCACCCATAGAGTCCTTGGCCACTCTGCCAAGCTGCAAATATTCCAAGCCCCACTCCAATGGTAGAAAAGCCCCTGAGTCCCTTCTCCATTCACCAGTATCTCCACTTCCACCCACTCTTAGCCCACATCCCCGGGTACAAGACCCAGAGGCCATGGATGGGCCTGTGGATATGCCCGTCTGTCAAGATGGTGCTTCAGGATTGGGGGTGATTACTAGTGAGACAGCTGTGTATGCAGCTCTGCTGAGGCAGAGGGAGAGTGGGGCTGGCTGGTGGAGAGGCTTCAGGACTCCCAGGACTGATAAGACTGACTTTAGACCCTCTGAACTCCCCACTGAAAAACTAGAGGAAGTGACAACAGAGACAACCATCGAGGGAGCTCCGCTTAAGAGGTAGGAGAGTTGCACCAGCGTTCAGTAAAATGTTGGGGGCATTTGGTAGCATACTAAACACAAACCTGGGGATTTAGTGCATTTGTCAGGTATGTGAGAATGCAAAGGAATAAACTACTGCTGCATTTGTCTTTTTGTCTCCTTTAGACTATACACACAGACTCACAAGAGATTTAAAATCTCAGAGGAGAGGGTGAGGGACCACATCCAAACTTTGGGCCTGTTCCAGCAGCCAGGTGTGGAGGCACTTCGGGATAGTGGGGATGATCCCTATGACTTTAAGGAAGGAGACATTGAGTATACTTTCTCCACTTCCAAGAGATTAAAGGGTCAAGGGAGAGAACCCAGCAAGAAGGCCAAGGTAGGACAACACACAGTTTAAAAATACAAAGCAGGATTAAGTTAGGATTCAGGAAAAATGTAAAGTGGCTACAATCAATATTTATATATTAATTATGAATTGCATGACTACTTGTATGCAGGAGATCACTCATAGTAGCTTTGCTGTTTAATTAAGTCTTTTAGTTGCCATCAATCATGTTGCAGCAGGCATTTGTTTACAGTAATTAAAAAAAAGCTGTCTCTGCCTTACCTGTCCAGCCACCCAAACAGCTGACAGAATAATCAGCTAGGGCAGGGGTGTCAAATGTACGACCCAGGGGCCAGAACCAGGCCATCAAAGGGTCTAATCTGACCCACTAGATGGCTTTGAAAAATGTAAAAACTGCAAAGAAGTAAGGGGTAAAAGTAGACTTTTCACTGCATTTTGTCCATAAGAATGGGTCAAGTCACAAGAGTCCAAAATGAGGGTCCACAGGTTTGAATTATCATTTTTACAGCCTTCTTACTGACAAAGACATCACCCCTGACCTGCCATACTACGTCAAAATAAGCAATAGATGCACCATCAATGAATCAATTGAGAATTACTTATTTTATTCATCGTGGATCTACACTAAAAATAGGACATTTTCTCTGAATTAACAGAAAATTTCAGTTTTTTAATTGGGACAAAAATTGACAATTACATACAGTCCATTTGCTGTTAAGTTTACAGATTTATATCTTAGACTGTAACTCCCCAGCTGTGCTGATTTACTACAATAACATGTCTTTTTTTTCTTTAGAGGTTATTAGTAGTCTGGCTCACTTAAGTTAAAATTTAACTGTATGTGGCCACGTGCTGAAATGAGTTTGGCACCTCTGAGCTAGGGGGTAAACATAGCAGAACATTTAGCAGCTAAAGACCCAGATAAGTCCCCCAGTAGGGTGGACAAATCAAAAAAGCTAAATGGAGAGTGAATAGTGAACTTAAACTCATCAGGTTGTCTGAGACATACCAAAATAGGTTAATATTGCTAATGCTAAAATGCTAATGCTTTATGTTACATACCACAAAATGTGGCATTTTTATCAACTTATAGTATTTTGTGGCACAAAGCGTACATCATAATAATGAAGGGAAGCTCTCGGCTTATTTTATTGAAACTGTACTGAGCGTAGCCTGAAAATGTTCTCGTTTTGTTCTAATTCATCTACTAGGGAGAGGAAATCACCAGCAATGGAGCGTTACCTGAAGGAAAAGATGCTATGTCCATTTTTAACTCCGCTCCAAAATCAGGTGGGGGACGTAGCCACAAACATAAATATCATATACATATTCTACAGTACACATTGTTTGCAATTCATGTTACTCATGAGTATTTTTGTTCAGTCTAACGTTGTTTTGTGCTGTTTTAGACGAATCGGGTCAGGACGATGGAGCTGCGAAAACCAATCCCTCGCTGACCAGAGAAAAAGATCTAGTGGTCAACATCTCTGATCTAGACAACATATTTGATGAAGATGAGGAAGAGTTGGGGGTAAAATATAAAGTTTTATGTATATTTTTGCATGTAACAAAGTTAACAGTGTAAGACACTTTATATTGCTAGTCTTTCAATTCTGAATTCAGTTCCTTGGAACAAAAAAAAAAAAAAAAACTCCAATTAGCACATGGGAAAAGTAATGATTTTCCAGTTAAACATTTAGATTTCATTTTATTATTTGTCTTTTTGAAACACAAGTATTGTAGTAATATAACTCACCCTGTAATACTTTTTAGACTGTTTACCCAAACCAGCACTCAACCAAGATACCAGTGTCAACAGAAGATCGCCCTCTTGGTAAAGAAGGACGAGTTGCAGTCCCTTATCCATCAAGTGAGTCACTCTGATGGGTATCTAGTTTTAAAATCTCAGAAGTACCCTTAAGTAGTATATGTGGCAATATCTTTTTGGTGTTATATATTCTTAATTCCACTGATCATCTATATACCTCCCCCTACTCTGTGTCTTTTTGTCCATTTCTGTCTCCTTTCAGCAGTAGCAGATCTCCAACGGATGTTTCCCACCCCACCTTCTCTAGAGCAGCACCCGGCCTTCTCTCCCATCATGACGTACCGGGACACCCCGAGTCAAGAGCCCCCCGCGCCCAGTGGACCAGCTGACCACCTTCCTTCAGTAGCCTCCTCCCAGCTTACTGAATACAGGATGGAGGTAGAGGATGACATAGCTAGTCCCAGGCAAGAGGATATCAAGGTGAGGAGAAGCGGTAGTTAACATTATTAGATCTGACATTCTAAATTGATCCATGGTATAACAACATGTCCATAGCTTTGTGCAACAGGCATTAATTTAAGGAAAGTGCATAGAAGCTTTGAAATAAGATAAATTGGGATGATTATTTACTTTTACTTACATTTTATTTTTTATTACTTAAAATTCTGACTTGTTGGCTGACTTGCAGCTAGCTACCGGCTCATATATCATGTTGGAAGTGTTTCACTAATTCCTTTCATGTTAGAGAGCTGTATTGACTGCAGCTTCTGTGAGCTGGGAATGCTAATCATATTAGAATGCATTTGCCCACTGCTGTGTGCATCTTCTTGTCAACACAAGCAAGTTACTCCAAGCAACACATATTGTTAGAACAGCTTCAATATGAGAAAGAAGACTGAAAACATTATGTAAATATTAGATTTGAGTGGATGTGACTTCATGATGAGTTGACATAGATAGTGATCTAAAGCATCTAAACCTTGTTATAATCTTGCTTTTTATGACATGTTATTGGCAAATGCAGCAGAAAGTTTAAACATATGAATAATTCAAGTAGAATATCTGCTTTTAACAATTCCTTAAAATCTTTAATCACAGCAGTCCCTAATGCAAACAGAAGACTTAAGCACTGGAATGGGAAAAATCTTACTAACATATTTGTTACGCAGCCAAAGCCGAACAAAGGTTACTGTTCTGTTTTAGAGAGCTCCCTTGCTGTACAAAACCGATATTAAAAATTAACATGAGCACTTTAGTTGATTTGGAGTTGATCTCACTAAGCCATCCTGTTGCTGTAAATGCTCACCAAAGTGCTACATGCAGGAGATGTTGCTAAAAACTACAGTTCCCTGCTCTTTTAAGAAATTATTTATCTTTTTTAAAAAACAATGAAAATATAGATTCATGACTGTAGGCTCATGCCCCTGTGATGCTGAACTGGATAAATAGAAGATGATGGATGGATGGATGGATGGATGGATGGTCTGAAAGGGAAATCACTGGTTTTATTCAGTTCAGTGTTTTTCAGGTGGTATTTATAGTCTGAAGATCTGCACCTAGTAGATAAGTCAACATTTTTGAAGCAAAAAATAGAGGCTGCTAATTAATGCTGGGGTCATGCATCCAATAATGTAGTCACTGAGTTTTTTTTTTTCAAATATTTGGAAAAATACTACGTCTTGGTTGACCCATTTGCACTCCTGATTTCTAAATAACTGTTCTAATTGCACTTACAGTAGACAGATGTTTTGTAATGACAGATTTTTCCTCATTTACTCTTTTACCACTTACTCAGTGTAATGAAACATGTCTTTATGCTCCTAAATAACACACATTTATTTCTCTCTTTGTCCAGCCACTGATAGGCTCCTCCATGTTTGCTCCACTACCCTGCCTACCTAGCCAGAACCTTCCACCACTCAAGATTCCTGAACAATGTTATTACCGTCCTTCCTGGTCCCTCTTGCCCAAGATGGAACATTTCCCCACGGTTATCCATCCCCAGAATTCTGCTTTCACTAAGGATGGATACACGTAAGTAATCAGCTATCACAACCTGTTGTGACTAGAGAGTTATAAAACCTCTATCATACTTACAGTTATTGTAAATTGATGTGTTTAAAAATAGTTTAAAATTTCCAAAATTAACTAAAGCTGTCGACGGATTACAAAGAACTGCTTTGACTTTATGTCTAGAACATCTGTGTATTGTATTGTAGAGAATTAGAGCCCTGCCTTACTTTCATGTAATCTCAACTTGTACCACAAGACAGTAACTGTCACTTTATTTACCCAAGCTGGTCATTCATTTACAACTGTGGACAGGCAAAAAGCCTTTTGGGGAAAGTGGGTAGTTTAAAAAAAATTTTTAAAAAAACATCAAAAGCTAAACAGGTTAATCATAGCACACATCCAAAACATCTGAATGCACACACTGGTAAAATGCTGCCTCCTGGTGGTAAAAAATTTAGACCACCAAGGATAATTACTTAATTCATTTTGAAGTTTTTTTCAAGTGGTGTGTTGGAGCATGCAGTTTCTGAAAGGCTGACTTGTGAGTACTTTTTAGCTTCATTAGAAAGAGTGTAGTGCTCTAAGGATGGTATCACTTAGTTCAGAGGATTTTCCCTTGATTTTGGTGCAAGGAACTGCATGACCTCTAAGAGATGCTCCCCAGACAGTTACACTAATCTTGTTTGTCTCTCTATTTGTTTTTGTTTTCATCTATTCTATATCCAGAAATATTCCCAGTGTTCCCCTCACAGACCAGGACTATGTGCACATGAGTGGTGCTACTGCCTCTGTCAGTACCACTACTGGCATCCTCCCATCCCCTGCCACCCCACGCTTCTCTGTGCCCACCCCAAGAACCCCACGTACACCACGGGGTATTAACACTGCAAGCTCTGGACAGGGTTCGGTGAAGCAGGATGGTACTGAGCTTAGCTCACCAGTTTCTACCCCCTCTACAAGCCTGCCTCTCAGCTCTGTAGAGCCCCTAGCTCGGCCAGGCCCCTCTCTGCCTGAGGCCCACAGCCTGTACACTATCCTCCTGCTCTCAGACTCTGTCCTCAGTGTCTTTAAGGATCGTAACTTTGACAGCTGCTGCATCTGTGCCTGCAACATGAATGTCAAAGGAGCAGATGTGGGGGTTTATATCCCAGATTCTACTTGTGAAGATCAGTACCGCTGCATGTGTGGCTTCAGCGCCATTGTGAACAGGCGACTGGCCCTTGGGACAGGCCTCTTCCTGGAGGATGAGCTTGATATTTTTGGTCGAACTTCTGAAGTAGGGCGAGCAGCTGAGAGGAGGTTAGCACTTTCCAGACGGGACCCAACTATGGGAGACGCTAAGGCCAAGCGGCCGCAGGATGCAGCGCCTGCCTCTCCGAGAGTCATGATCCTTTTACAGGAACAGTGCTCCCACCCCATTTCTTCTCTGGCTTCACTTCATCTCCCCCTGAGTTGTTCCTGTCATGGCCGCAAAGGGGCACTCCTCCAAAGCTGGATGTCTGAAAAGCAGTGGGCAGATGGGAGTGATGCCTGTATGGCCTGTTACAACGCTTTGGAGCAGGGACTGCAGTATGTGGATAACCCCACAGGAGGGAAAGTAGATCTTGCCGTTGTCAGAAGTACTGCTCTCCACTCCTGGCCTCACACTAATGGTAAGAATTGGGATTTGGCTGCTAAAGAGAGGCACATGTGGACTAACTTGTGATTAAAAACCCTTAAATCAAGAATCACTTTTTTAGATTTTTGGTCAGAAGATACTTTATTATGCATGCTTAGCTGCTTTTGTATGTAAACTATGATGTAATTTGTATTTCTGTATGTATTTATTTGTTTCTTTGGTGTTCAGAATCTTGTTAACATGTGTGCATCCGTACACTTTTTTTGTGTGTGTGTGTGTATGTGTGTATGTATGTGCGTGTGTCTCTGGCAATCTCCAAAGTGGTGGATATGAGCATGTTGTCGTCACAGGATATGGTGCGTATGCTGCTGTCTTTGCAGCCTTTCCTGCAGGATGCCATCCAGAAAAAGAGAACAGGTCGGACCTGGGAAAACATCCAGCACGTTCAGGGTCCACTCACCTGGCAGCAGTTTCATAAGATGGCTGGGAGAGGTTCCTATGGTGAGTCAGTACATTCTTGCTAGTTGCTTTTTACGTAAGCGACTAGCACTTGTGTTAGAATTTACCTGTATGTTTTGTGTCATAATATAAATGTTTAAGATGTCCCAATGTTTCCTTTTCTAAGGTTCGGAGGAGTCACCAGAGCCCCTGCCCATTCCCACGGTACTACTTGGTTATGACCGGGAGCGGGACTTCTTGGCACTGTCCCCGTTGGCGTTGCCTTTCTGGGAGAAGTTGCTGCTGGAACCTTATGGGGGGCAGCGGGATGTGGCCTATGTGGTGGTTTGTCCCAACAGCCCCTCGCTCTTGGCTGCTGCCCGGTCCTTCTTTCAGGAGCTCAGTGCTGTTTATGAGGTAGGAGATTGAACTCCAAATAAGAGGCATGGTCAGATTTCACCTAATTTCTACATACTTTGGAAGTTTTGGTGTCCTTTTTTTTTTTCCTAATGAGAGAATAACTAAATTTCCAGACATGCCGCCTTGGGAAGCACCGTCCTTTGGCCAAGGTGTCCAGGGATGGCACTGTGCGTGTGGGAGAAGAAGTGGAGAAAGAAAAGTTGGAGGAGCTCGATGTGGACCAGTGGCTGACTGGACCCTGGGTTGGCCAGCAGCACACTGACAACCTCAACAAACTTAAACTTTATGCTTATGCCTGCAAGCAGCAGCTTGGTGAGAATCACTTAACACACTAAACTAATTTCATCCTACTAATGCATTCTGTTCTGTTATTAAATCTGTGTATTTGTTTATCTTCAGTGCATGAGGATTAACATTTATTCTTTTTCTTTCAGGTCCCCAACTCTCGGCCCTGCCATTGGACAGCAGTCTTCTATTGCCTCCCAAAGCCCAGCCGCCTGTGAACAACACATCTTCAGCTCAGCCTGCTTCTTCCGGTCAAGAAGGAGAACAAACTACAGGGACTGCCAGTTCAGCAAATGCTTCAGCCCCAACTGGAGCAACCTCAGGCCAGACAGAAGAGACCCAAGGAGGATCCAGTGACTCTAAAGGGCCTCCTAGTTCCGCACCACCAGCCAACACACCAGCAGAAAACCCTGAACTGTAAGATTAAGAACGATTTTAACGAAACTGACCACATCACAGGTGTTGTTCTGTGCAATTACATTACAACTTTTTTTTTTTTTCTCTCTCTTTTTCAGCTCTTCTGAGCAGTCTAGAATTGGCATCCCCACTGTGGCTGACTCAATGGACAGCCATGCCAACCCACCAGCTATTGTTATTTACATAGTGGATGCTTTTCTAAGCTCAAGTGGAGTGAGAAACGATGGGGGAGTGGAGGAAGAAGGTGACGAGGTAGAGTCAAGTAGCATTTGGCTACTAGGGCTTCTTCGCTGCTACACAGAGATGCTGCAGACATTGCCTGAAACAACGAGACCCGCACTGGTGCTACAGGTAGAAAATTACTTTGAGTTTTCATGGGGCAGGAAACAGAATTCACTTTTGATCACCATCCTTATCATTTCTTTCCGTCCTTTGTATTTTAGGTGGTGCCGTGCCAGTATCTCCTCCAGCCAGCTAGTGGAGAGAGCCATTTGTATCTACAACACCTGCGATCTCTGGCCTTCTCTTGTTACTCTCAATGCAGACGTCTACTACCCCAGCAAACACATATCAAGTCCCTGACTGGTTTTGGCCCAGTTTCCACTGTCAGTTCGGTACTTAAGAGTCCAGAGGTAAGCATGACAGTTCAATGATATGTTTGGTTTAAGTAGCTGCAGTATAGCTGTAGTATACTCACTCGTACAAATAATAATTCCCCTTTTCTAAATCTTAATTGCTTCATTCAGCATCCTAGCCCACTGCAGCTGTACACTCCACCATTTATCCTCGGTCCGAGCCGTCCCAAGCAGCCAGAACCAGGAGAGATATGGGCAGAGCTGCCTCCCAAATACAATGTGCTCTTTGTAGGATACTGCCTGTCACATGACCAGCGTTGGCTGCTGGTTTCCTGCACTGACCAGCAAGGAGAGCTCTTGGAGACCTGCATTATCAACATTGATGTACCCAACAGGTGAGAAATGGTTTCTGTGAAAGGCCTGCCCTTTCATAGGGACTTGTTTGACGTGAGATGGTGGTCCGATTTTTCTAACGTTTGTCATGATTTCTCCTTACTTCAGAGCGCGGCGTCCTAAGGTATCAGCTAGGAAGATGGGACTACAGAAGCTGTGGGAGTGGTGCATCGGCATCATTCAGATGACCTCGCTGCCATGGAGGATCGTTATTGGTCGATTGGGCCGACTGGGTCATGGGGAGCTTAAAGGTGAGTGACACAAGTCATTAGATTTGTGTGTTTTGAATTCATTTCAGATGTTTTCTGATAAGTTATACCCAGAGGAAGTGCAGTGTGCCTGATGGTTGCAAGATAGCAGTAAAAAGTGTTAATATGGAGACCTTCACTCTTCATACTGTATATCTATCAATATTATGAAAGGACACTGGGACTCCTGCAATTAGTATTTGTAGTGGAGAGCTTCTTTCATAACTGCTCAGTTTCTAGCTTTAAGAAAAGACAACTGGGCCATTCAATCAGCACAGATGTATCTAATGAACTCTTCTTTTCACTTGGCACATTTTATTTATTTTCCTACCATTTCTTTGGAGAGTTTCCTATTATGGACAAGTGCACACACACTCATAGCCAAACTTCCCTTTAATTTGCTGTTCTGTGTTTTCTTTTTGTGTGTCTTGGCATCTTAATTTCCTTCCAAGTATTTTATTTAGAGATAAAATAATTAACAGAAAGACATTTCATATCTTTCTCCCTCTTAATACCTCTGCTTTTGTTGCTATGCCTCTCTCTCACTCTTTCACTCCCCTAGACTGGAGCTCACTCCTTGGGGAGCACTCCCTCCATTCAATAGGACGCCAGCTGAGGGAGGCATGTCGCATGTGTGGGATCTCAGCTGCTGACTCTCCAACAATCCTCAGTGCCTGCCTGGTAGCCATGGAGCCACAGGGCTCCTTCGTGGTCATGCCTGGTAAGTAGCTCACCCACTTTGGCTGTTAGAAATAATAAATTATGAGTTTGGTGGTGTTGTTTATGGTTATGGCATTAATAATACTGGATACTTGGGCGTGCAGACTTCATGTTGTGTAGTTTTGCATTGACAAAACAGTCAGTCACAAAAAATGAAAACACAGATTAATAACACCAATGTGCAAATAAGAAACTGTAAATTGAACAACAGATAAAGTTCTAAGAATACGCGATATTCAGTTGATATTATATAATTACAAGTGTGCTGACCATATCAATTTAATTTCTAATAAATGCAAGACATAATTTAAATATACGTCTCACCTTTTCTGTGTTTCTGTTTGTGTGTCCAGATGCAGTTACCATGGGCTCTGTGTTTGGCCGCAGCACTGCTTTGAACTTGCAGACCTCGCAGCTAAACACACCTCAGGATGCTTCCTGTACACACATTCTAGTCTTCCCAACTTCTGCAACGACCCAGTTGGCACCCAGCTCCTACCCTACAGAAGACAATAACGGTAAAGCCTTGCAGGATAACAGTTATGCTATAGCAACATGATTATTTAGTAGTAGACCTTGAACGGTTGGATAAATATAATGTTTTTTTGTGCCAACAGGTGGCATCCTTGTGCTTCAAAAGTGACATTAAAAATAGCTTTCAGATGTGTACTACTATGTGCTTTTTATGTGCCATTTTGTAGATAATTTAATGACCTCAGACAGGGGGTGCTGTTGTTGACGAATAAAGTGTGCATTCACTGTGCTTGGGACACTGAACACTGTTCTTTCTCGGTTTCTCTCCTTAGACGACATGTTTGACCTTCCCTTTCCTGATGAACTGGAGAATGACATTGGCCATGACATGATGCTGATCACAGGGAACCTCCACTCTTCGCCCAACACCTCTCCCGTGCCCTCGCCTGGGTCTCCGTCTGGGATGGGAATGGGATCCCATTTCCAGCACACCAGGGTGAGTCAGGGTTCAGTGGAAAGAATTGCAGTGGCTTGAAACAAGCGACACCCTGTAACAAAGAAAAAGAGCGACCTGTCCTCAAAGTTCGTGCGTGATATATTTTTAAATCTAAATGATCTGTGTTTACACATAACCATTTAATTTCTGTTGAAAAATGAAAAGTTGCCTGTCATAAAATGTTAACATATGCAGTTTTGTTTAAGGAAGACGGCCCACAGCTGCCAGTGCAAATGTTCAGAAATATAGCCTGATGACAGATTCATAAATTATACAGGCCATGACCCAGGATTACGATGAAGGTAATATTTATTTGCTGGCCTTCTCTTTGTCTGCAGAGCCAGGGAGAACGCTTGCTGTCCAGAGACAATCCCCCAGAGGAGCTAAAGCAGCAACCGCTGGCTCTGGGCTACTATGTCTCCACTGCACAAGCAAACGGACTTCCTCACTGGTTCTGGGCCTCCTGCCCGCAGGCTGAGAACCAGTGTCCACTCTTCCTCAAGGTACACACAACACTGCATGTGGGTGAGAATGAATGTAAAGCTTTTGGGATTGGAGATAAAGGGAGAAACACACAGAGACACAGCCTGAGATTTTTTGATTAGGTCAAGAAGTGTTGATAAATTCATTGGTTAAACTTCAAAAAGGCGTACGGATTCTCATTACAGCCAAGCTTCAATGCTTTAAACTGCATTGTGTTTCTTGCCTGCAGGCCTCTCTCCACCACCACATCTCCATAGCACAGTCAGATGAGATTGTGTCAGACAAGACTAAGAGGACCCCTCATCCCTTAGACTCAAAGACCACCTCTGACGTGCTCAGGTAACTTCATTATGTGCATCGAATCCTAATGAAATCAACAAGTCTGCTAAATTCATGTTGAGTATGAGAAGGTCATATTAGCACACACAATTAAGATTAAAGAAATTGAGTTGGAATAAATGCATAAACCCTTAGAGTATAAAGCATTCTAATATTTATTGAAAAGTTGATATTTATAATCTCTGGCAGATGTTTGTATGTTTTTATCAGTATGAAGGATGAGTTCAGAAGTAGGTGTGCTCTCATAGAGATATCAGCAGTTAAGGTTTTTCACTTTAACAATTTTTACTTTGTGCCCTTGATAAAATTGTGTATTTTTCACTCACAGGTTTGTTTTGGAGCAGTACAATGCCCTCTCTTGGCTGACGTGTACCCCTGCCACTCAAGATCGCCAGTCCTGCCTGCCCGTCCACCTGGCTATACTGGTCCAGATGTACAATGCTATCCTGAACATGCTTTAGCTGTGTGAGACTTCAAGGACAAGATGTAGTTTCTCCTGTGCCTACGCCTCTTTCCGACCACCAGAGAGCACCAGAGCTCCTCTGTTGTTTTAGGTAGACATGGATTAATGGCCAAATAGAGGACAGGACAAGCCAGACTATTCCATGCCTGGAATGTAACGAATAAGAAGAGTGAAATGCTTTGAACAGTAATGTCAGCCGTGACACGCTGAAAAGCCAGTGCAGCATGTACTTTCAGAAATGGTTCGGTGAACTTTTCGGTGCTCCACAGGAGGGACACAGACAGATCCATCCCAACTATGCCTGTCAGAAAAAGAATTATATCCCACATGTGCAGCATCTCTTTGTGTATTTTGAAGCATCTGTGGATGACATTTACAGAGAAGCCGTGTATGATTCTTTTTTACACCCTCACCTGTCAAAAGGGACTTCTGTGCAGGGCCACATGACTCCACATGACATGTTTTACAACCAGCAAAGTGACATGAGATCACAAATACATGTTTTTACATTTTTGTATAGAACTGAACTTCTTGTGTCTTGGTTGGTTGGTTACCGAAACGTTTACCTTCACTCTGAAAGGATCAACTCCCACTTACTCCTGAAGGGGGGGAGTATTTGATAATGGCACTTTTTTTCCCGCGTACCTTCCAAAGTGTTGTAGATATGAACACAATGGAAAATGTTTGTACAGTTAAGGAACACGTGTTGTTTATAATGTAAGGCATACATTTACAAAGAATTGAGACTTATTTTTAATATTTAAAACAAGAAAACGAGAAACTTAAACAAGGCCTTTTTTCCCCCAATTGACTATTAATCGTCTTGGGATCTGAAATAAAATTTGTCATTTTAATGCAGTTGTAAAGATGCCATATTTATACAAATTATATCATGTCATAGAATTTGATATATATACATATATATGTGTACATACATAAATATATATTACCTCTTTCAAGCAGGCACTTAATGTTAAGGGGGATGGGCACAACTGTCTCTTCAGAAATGGACACAGTCTGAACATTTATTAAAGATGCATTTTAGTTCCTTTTTATTTTCTACAGATGCTGAACATTTTAACTTTTTATTTAAGTTAAATTAAATTCATGCAGGAGATATGGTGAACTGTATATTTATAAAGTGTTCCTATTCTCCTAACAAAAACTTGAAATAGGCAATAAAAGACCATGGTATTGCAAGATTATGAAACATTTCTGAATGATGCTTTTTTATTGGCTCTTCTAAATGATGTCAAGAAAACCATTAGAAAGGCCTGTCTCTCTTCAGCTTCCCTCAGTCTGCTCTTTGTTAGATTGCTAGCATGTTTGTATATACACTTTTCAGATGTGTTTTTTGGAGTTTCTTAAAGTTGTACATTTCATGCTGGTTGGTTTACTTTCATGTAATTCATATCAAAGTATTTTTTTTTTCCTTTGAGCTTTTTTCATATACAGTATACAGTGCAAAACTCATTTAATTACAGCCAAGAGGTTAAATTGCCAAGTAAGTATACACAAATGTACAAAGGCAAGTTTGCAAAAATTTGTTACATCTGTCATCACTTTGAATATCAAACAGATCCACTTTGGTGGAAGAGATCTGTTACTTTTACACTCTTTTTTTTAGTAAATTATTAAAACTCTTGCAAATGAAGTTGTGCTCAGTGTCCTTTAATACAGAAAACTGCAAACCACAGACTGTTCTATATGTTTTTATTATTTCATTCTAGTCACACTTTTTTGAGTTATCCACTATCTGGTAGAATGTAAATAAATTCCAAGTCCTGCATCTAAGTAAAGTTGTGTTTTTACATGTTATGCTACTGTATTTTATTCTACTGGTGAAATTTTGTGAGGCTATGTCTTTGTCATGCAGAAATCAACTTTCAGGAAACACAGATGTAGAGTGTAAAATATAGATCCAATTACACTCACCACCCACTTCATTAGATACATCTTGGTAGTACTGGGTTTGGACCCCATTTTACCTTCAGAACTACCTTGATTTTTCACGGCATAGATTCAACAAGGTGCTGGAAACATTCTTCAGAGACTTTGGTCCATATTGAAATGATAGCATCACACAGTTGTGGTCAACCAGTTTGAGCTTTGTGACAGGGAGCTTTATCCTGCTAGAAGCAGCCAGCAGAAGATGACTACACTGGTCAGAAATGGATAGACATGGTCAGAAACAATACTCAGATAGGCTGGGGTTTACTAAGGGGCCCAACATCATTACACCTCCACCAGCAGCCTGAACCATTTATACAAGGCAGCATGGATCTATGATTTCCTGTTGTTTATACCAAATTCTGTCCCTACCATCCGAATGTCACAGCAGAAATCAAGATTCATCAGACAAGGCAATGTTTTTTTAATCTTCTTTTGTCCAATTTTGGTGAACCTGTGGAAATTGTAGCCTCAGTTTCCTGTTCTTAGCTGAGTGGTACCCTGTGTGTTCTTCTGCTGCTGTAGCCCATGTACTTCAAGGTTGTGCATTCAGAGATGCTCTTCTGCACACCTTGGTTGTAAAGAGTGGTTTGTTGAGTTACCATTGCCTTCCTAACTTGAAGCAGTCTGGCCATTCTGCTCTGACCTCTGGCATCAACAAGGCATTTTCACCCAGAGAACTTCCGCTCAATGGATATTTTCTCTTTTTTGGACCATTCTCTGTAAACCCTAGAGATGATTGTGCAGGAAAATCCCAGTAGATCAGCAGTTTCTGAAATATTTAACTCAACCCATCTGGCACCAATAGCCACACAATGTGCAAAGTCACTTAAATCACCTTTCTTCCAATTCTGATGCTCAGTTTGAACTTCAGCAGGTCGTCTTGACCATGTCTACATACCAAGTTGAACAGGTGAATGTAATGAAGTGGCCAATGAGTATATTATGTAAATACTTGTTAACAGCAACATGTTACAGCAGGTATGGCCATTTCAATTCCAGGCAAAAGCAGCCAGGGTGTACTTGAGAAGCAAAACAGAAGGCTACATATAGAAGATGGTCAGGTCATTGGTCACCCAAACACTCCATTGGTCATTACCCTTTCAGGCCTCCTCAATATTCGTGAGAAACCACCAAATAGAGGAGTTAGCTCCAAAAAAAGGTTCTTTTGTCTGCTACCTTATTGCCCAAGAGGTTGACGTTTGATTTAGTAGAGATACTAACCAGATGCCCTTCCTGACACAACCCTTCTATTTATTGGGGCTTGGGATGGGCACTGGGAGCTTCCTGAGGGTGGGTTGTGTTTACTCCAGGTCTCAAACCAAAGATCTTTCACGTGTAAGATGAATGTGTTAACCACTACAGCACAGAGCCACCACTCATTGGATGACAGTACTAGCCCTGTTTAACAAAAGCCATTTTGTGAAGAAAGAGCAGGCAAACACAGGTATAAGTAACAACAATGGGGAAGGTTCTATTTTATTTTGGTGCAGAGTCTGTTTCATAACACCGGTGTTTAGCTACCATTTCATGTCACAATGGCTAATGTGAAAAAGGTCTGTTTTACATTTTTAAATAAGTAACATACATTGTGTTGCTCCAATAAAAAGTTGAAAAGTTCTTGGTGTTATGCTAAATACAGCATCCAGATTGAGATTTAGGCCAGATGACAAATATCTGTCGGATAACTAATTTACTGACTAATTACTGACAGTAACTAATTGTTGAAGTTACTTTCAGTGGGATGTATAACGATTTATAGCTTCAATTGTATTCACAATGATATATCCACAACTTATATTGCAGTGGCATATCTACTACGATACACAACCTCATCCATCCATCCATCCATCCATCCAATTCAGGGTTGTGGGGGGCTGGAGCCTCTCCAAGCTGAATTCAGGGCTACAACCTGAATTCATAATGAAAAATTGAATGGAAGAGTTTCAAAAAGTCATGTAACAGGCTGACTCACAGTTGCCCTCGCTAAATATATACTACTAAATTATTTCATGTAGAAAGAGAAACAATGGGCAGTTTGCCAAAATGGCTGCTGATTATGTCTACTTCAGTTACTTCACAGAATACTTTTATTATGCTTAGTGTAATTCAAATACACGTGTGCACAGAATGCATTGTGACAAACACAAGGGTTACTAAATACGGGATTCAGGATTTACTATTTACAGTAACTAAGTGGTAAAGAAACTGTGAATAGGTTATACAATGATTTACAATGTTTTTAGATACATAAATGCTGGAAGTTGTAGGTCTGGGTAGAGCAACAGCTCAAACGTGAAATGGTGTGAACAGTGTTTGCACAATAAGAGCAATCATAATTTAACAGTGCCATATAACAAGCTGTGTGACGAGCGAGATAAGCCTTTTATTACACTGCTGTCAAGAGGTGTGAATCATTGCTTTTCAGCATCTGTCTTTCACAGCACCCAAGGATTATCTAAGGCTCTGCAATGACAATAAGCTCTCTGGCCTCTTTGGAAATACAACTGAATGTGGAAACAAGAATATACGTAAGCTTTGAAGAAAGCAGTGTTTACTGACTGGTTCATCAGAGCAAATGAAAATGATGCATGGTTTACTGCTGATTGACTATAAAATGCAATCTGTCCTTCCTGTTCAACAAGATAGTCTAGTTTTACTGTGTGTATTCAGCTCACACCTGCAAACATAAGAGCTGATTAAATTCCTTTTGAAAAAGGAATTAACGTCAATACAGTTTTGTCACATTAAAGAAATGCTTTTTCTGCACCTATACGTCAACTGACAGGCATCACTGTTAAAAAAACAAAAGCAAAAATGAACTGATGAAAGAAATGCCATTGGACCGTGAAATAAGGTGTGCCATATTAGACTTGTTAATGCTGCTGTGAACTGCTGGAAGCTGCTGTTCAAACCTGCATGTTTGATGCTTTATTTTTTTTTTATAAAATTAAAGGAATTTCACATATAGTACAAAGAGAGTTAGCTGCCTGTACAGGGGTGTGTGTGTGTGTGTTTGTGTGTGTGTGTGTGTGTGTGTGTGTGTGTTAAAGGTTGTGAAGGGCGTATGAAAAACAGTAAATACATTTCCAAACAAGGATTTTTAAATTAGCTTATTGGATACACATAATGATTCTTAAGGATGTCCTCTTAAAGGGAGCTAAGAGCTCTGCTCTTTTTGTGTGATCTACTAAGGGAGAATATGTGCAGGCAAGAGAGAAAAAGAGGTTGTGAAGGAGGTTCTATTTGACCATCAGGGTCACATAATATTACTAAGTAAAAAAACTGCATTTCAAAAGAAGCCAGAAAAGCCTAGTGGACAACAAAACTAGAAAGAAAAAAAGTCTGTGTCAGTCTTTGAGGGACTGGGTAGCTCGAGGACATCATGAATGAAAAAGAGTGAGTAGTTGAAAAGTAAAAGCCACTGAAGAGTCACTTGTCGTGGTGGGGCTGTGTAATGGCCATGACAACTGGAGGAAGTGGACTCTTAATTGACTGCAATGTGTTTTCCACAGATGGCCTATTAGGCCATGGCCATTCACCTGTTATCTGGCTTTCCAAGTGCCTTTTTGCAGCCAAATGGCCTACACACTGGACAAAGGATGCCAGGCTCTGGTTTGACATGACATTAGCGCTACACAATTAGAAGTCAATTACATTTTATGTCAACAGTGCACCACATGACATGACAAGGTTGCTCAAAAAAAGACCTATTCTGGCTTGTTGTCATGAAGCAGTACATAAAAACTGCATTTTTGTTTTGATGTGTTTTTTTTACTGAATACTAACAGGTAGCAAAACATATTTGGGTTATTACAATGTCTATAATAACCCAATTCAACAGATTCAATTATGTGTTAAGAACGGCATATAGAGGACTTTATTTACAGTAAGATTCACAGTAAGTTATAGCAGCAGATGTGTTGAAATGCACCTGAACAAGCAACCTATTCAGTAATGGAAGAGGTCAATAAAAGAGTTCACAAAGGTAATGTTGCTGCCTGACTCGCAATGCGAAAACACTACTAATTTAAGTACTTCATGTGATGAGCGAAAAATTGGGTGCGCTTTAAAGTTCACCAAAATGACTGATCATTATGTCTACGTCAGTTACTTCACAGAGAACTGTTATTGTGCTTAGTGTAATTCAAATGTTCCTGTGAATGTGTGTTTTAACAAAATTGACTATTCTGTTTCCCAGCCCTCAGGAAAAAAAAGCACAAACAGTGCAGAAGTGCACGAAGGGGGCAATGCTACAGCCAGTCTGTCACTCTAGATGACCCGTAAGAGTGCAGGGCAGAGCCATGTGCTGTTTTGACACGCTCTCTCCCTTTAAAGTGGAGGCAGCTGGTAGCTGTATCTTCACGCAGCTTTGTAGCTGCTACTTACACTACTGATCTTCCTATGGTTGAAGAAAGAAATGCAAACACACACATGTGCACACACTCCTTGGATACCTTACTGGTCTGTCTGGTGTCTGTCGTGGCAGTAGTCATGTGGGGTTGGACAACGTGGTAGGTCCTATGTCTGCCTGGCCTTTAATAGACCAGCCAGGTCAGGGAAGGTTCAGAGCGCTACAAGACTTGTGGGAGGTACAGGTCAAGACCACAACCATCCAATGTGAGAATAATGAGCACTGATATGACTTCTATAGATGGAATGTTAATTTCACTAGATCTAACTTCCTGGCCATCATTATCCTGCTGCTGTACGTCAAGGTTTGCTCAGTTATTCATGAGACGATTCAACAATTTAATCGGCTGATGTATATAAAGTAACACTGTTTTAAATACTGTTTTGGATCGATGAGTGCAAAAGCTTCCAACCTGAGAACGTACTCTCTGAGGATGGACTTTTTGGGGGATAAAATATTCAGACCTGAGTGCCAATCCACGTGCTATAAATAATTATTAATGGATAGTAAATCTAGCTGATAAGTTTTATTTTCATTTTTTAAGTTTCATTGCATTATAAGCCTTTGCCACCAGAAAAAATATAATGAAAGTGAAACTATCATGGTCCTGGGCCAGTTTTCCCAGTGGTTCTGAGTTTTGGACTTTCTGTTCATTATAGTACCCTTTATGATCCCTGAGTTGTTTAATGTAATATTCATATTATGTATTCTCTAGTATATTTAGTTTCGTTCCTTAGTTCCCTGTTGCTTTCAGTTTAGTTTTCCCCCCAGCATTCTCTCCTCTTGTGTCAAGTCTCCTGTGTTTAGTTATTCATGTGTCTTCCGTGTTCAGTCAGTCTTTGTGCTTGTTTACTCTTTTGTTGGTGTTAAGCTTGGGTGTCTTGTCCTGGTGTTTGTAATAGTTACCTTAGAGTTTAGTTCCTTTCCCAGTGTTTCATCCCTTGTATTTAGTTCTTTCATATATGTGATCTTCCCATTTAGTTATTTCCCTTCCTGTTTCCTTTGTCTCTTCCCCGTGTTTTATCCTTTTTGTGCCTCCTTGTGAAGTCAGTCATGTCTGTTTACCTTTTGTCTATGTCAAGTCTGTGTGTCTTAATCAGTGGTTATGTTTCCTGTTTTATAGTGATAGTCTCTTATCCTATGTGTATCATGTTCAGTTTTGCTTCCCTTGTCTTGTCAGTTAGATTCTGTTCAGCTGTGTTGCTGTGTACTCTCTCTCTGTGTATTAGTGTTTCCAAGTGTTTCCTAATCAGTTCATGTTTTGTGTTTCTTGAATCCTTGAGCTTCAGCAATAAAACTGCTGTTTAAGTTTAGTCTCGTCTTAGAGTCCTGCATTTGGGTCCTCACTGCTGCCACACAGCGCCTCATGACAGAAACACATTGCACAAAGCAATTTAAAAAAAAATTTGATCCAACACCTCTGCTATCCATCTATAGTTGCATAATGGGAAGGGCTGTGTTAATATTAATAAAATCTCTACTGCTCTTATTAGATCATGAGTATTCATTTTAATTAGTGCCCTCATTTTTCCTCTCTCCTGTGCTTGGCCAGCTCCAGCCAAGCATATTGTCAGCCATCTTCCAGATGGCTCCAAGGAAATGCAGCTTTTGGCGCCGCTTACACTCACTGAAGAGAGCCATCAACAGCTTTTGTTTATGGGGTCCCCGCTGAAGCAACAGAACATCTGCCAGCTCAGTACGGCAGCCTCTCTGGAAACATCTGATTTTGTCTGAATTTGCGTTCCATCTCCAGACTTTCCATTTGCATAAATAGTTTTTATTAAAAGGGGCCGCAAAACGAGCACACAGAGTTTGCAATTTCCCTTTCTGTAAATCTCTCTCTGCAGGGCATTACATCCTTCAAGCCAAAGGAGAACTCCACTTAACACTTTAGCCAATGTAAATAGAGGAAGATAAAAGCTCTGCGGACTTCAAAGCAGTCCATGTGTGCGCCCCTCTTACACACATCAAAACACTAGAGAGGACACAATCTGTCATTTATGTCAGGTATAAAAGTTTGAAGGGCATTAATACACTTGTAACTGCATGCCACAAACAATCCAGGAAAGCTCAGTGGGGGCACATAGCCTTAGAAGAAAACCAAGGATAAGGAAGGGAATTCTGCACTAAATTTGTGAGTACAGAAATATGGCAAGTAGGATTACAGAATACACAGATAGGCAGTAAGGAAAAGATGAACTCATTGTTTAGTAATATTCCTGGCACATACAATATTAGCTGGAAATATGTTTATGTTTTAATTTAATCAGATGTGCTGCAAGATGTCTGTTTTGAAGATCAGTTTGCAAACAGGGACAATTGCAGAGACTCTATTTTGTTTTATTTGTGTTTAAGGAATATTTGCCACCCCTAATTAAAAATGCTTATTAGAACTTTAATTAGCAATGTTGACAGATCAAACAAAACTTGAAATTGGCATTCTCCATATTGTGATAATTAAATGAGACCAGTAAGGAGTGTCTTAAGTGGGATTATGAGATGTAAAGGATAAAGAATGCATAAAGTTCATCCATGAGTTCCACGGCATATACTTATAACCTGCAGGTTATAAGTTATAATCAATACTTCTTTGAAAAGGTGTACGACCCTTTTTGTCTCTTTTGGTGGTTATTTATTAGTTACAGTATCAAATCTAATGCAGCAGTCGGCTGACAGAGTGACAGCTATGAGATTTTGTGTGGGCGTGTGATTTTTGCATGTCTGGCTGAAACATTTGGCATTGTCACATTTTCCACACAAGTCTGACAGTCAGTGATGATAAACTGTAAGCTTGTAACAGATGTTTGTCATCAGTCATCACATCACAGAAAGCATTGCTGTTACCATTTTTTTCAGTTATTGATTGAGAGCACAACATTTCTTGAATGCTTTCATGATTTTTTTTTCAGCACAAAAGGAAATAGTGTGTCTGGCTGAGTCTTAAAACCAATAAGCCATTGGACACTTCAACCCCCACTTGGCATCGCGATGAGGCCTATCAACGCCTCTGAGATGTAAAACACGACCTCTCCAGGCTCATTGTTTCATTATTTCATTAATTATTTGACCTAATTATTATGAGGAGGTTCTACTCAGCAGCTGCGATTGGCTGAGACATGTTTGAAGCTGCTGTAAACACGCAACAACGGCACACCTGGGACTGAATCACAGCGAATTTCAATGTTAGGTACACTGATGGAAAACTGCCACTCACACGGGTAATTATACACTCCTGTTTCGCCTAGCAACTGCAGTGTTTTCTTTAGCAAAGGCCTATTTTTTGGCTACATTGCTTGCGGTTGTAGAGTATCATGCTTTTTAATCATTATTTAGTAAAATACCAAAGTACAATGATGTAACCTTTAATTGAATGGTAAAGGCGCTGCTCTTAGTTCAACCAAAACTAAGATGTGTGCTTTTAGTTTTTTTATTTGTCAGTGACACATGTGATCAATATATTTTATTGTGTTTTGGTACATTCAAAGGCATTTTATTTTTATTTGTTAGGGCATTAATGACCATATGGGTTAGACTGCTCGCAAATTGCCACATCTACAACTGAAACATCCGTTTTAAATTGTGTGTATGTTTAATATGTGAAGCAGTCGAAAGATGTGATGGGACTTGTCTAGAAGGCACGACCAGCATGATTTGAAGCAGTGATGAAAGGTAAAGGTGATGTTCAAACTTTGTCATTGCTCATGCAGTGTCCTCTATGCCCACAAGGGAGAGTTGTTAGTCAAGAGATCAACTATGCATTTGCACAAAACACCCTGTATGACACAAAACATGTCCTGTATGACACTTCCCGTCATCAGGAAGCATTTAGGACACACAGATGACAAACAGAGATATAAATATGTGTGAAAGAAAACACATAAGAACAGAGAAAGTTATTGGAGTTAGCAAGAGCAAATCACGATGCCAGTAGTGATGAAGACTACTATTTTTAAGGACAAACACAAACACAAACAAGTAAACAGCAAATGCCATTTAAACAGTTCTGTGTCATTATACACTGAACTGGCTACACACATATATGAAACAAAATCCATCAATTCCTTTATTCACATCTGAATATTGTTGTGTTATATGTGCCCTGACACTCCCTGTGTTAAGTCTCCATGCTTAGCAGGAAATTATTTCATCCTATGTCGTTTTGTCTTTATGTATTACATATGCAACCATATTCCCAGCAAAAATACATATAGCAAAATTCGCAAGTTTGGTTTAGACCAGACTAAATGCAAACCAACTTCTTTTAGAGGATCTGGGCCACATTATCCAGTGGGCATTCTGGGCACGTTCCCAGGGGGCCACCACAGTTAGGGGCCCACCCAAGAGGCAAATAAATAAATAAATAACTTACAATAATTTTATTCTCTTAAACTTTAGATCTTGAAAAGATATATTATCAAAACATGTATGTATATTTTTATCATAACAAAATAATACAATCAGTAATGCAGAAGTCCATTTTTACACCTGCCCCTTTCTCCCCTACACAGTTAAGGATAGTATCTCACCCAAACTCAGCTAGCTATTGGAGATTCAGTATTTGAATAAAACAAGCGTATGTGGGGTTACCAAATGACAGAGGAAAACAGAAAAAAACAAAAAAACAAAAAAAAACAAAAAGAGGGATGTGCAACTTTTATGAAAACTGCCAATTTTGCCCTGACCAGTGGAAAGCTTGCTGCAACTCACAACTGAAAAAGCAGGTAAACAGGGAATGTTTTATTTTATTTTATTTTAAATTTTTTGAGAGAGAAAAAGTGTATTTATTCTTTTTTCTATAAGTGGACACATCCCAAAAGTGTGCTTTTCCTGAGAAAACCTCTCTGAGCTTGACGTTTGCATTAATTATTTTTTTTAACACTCATCTGGCAGCAGGACTGTAAACAAGTGCAACAGATAGAGCAAAGTGGCACTGGTAAGTGGCACTGAAAGGAAGAAAAGGAAGAGACCATCAGGGAGACAGAGAGACAGGGAGGAGTCAACAACAGGTGTGTGTGTAAAGACACTTATCCTTTTAAACAACGTGAAAAAGCTCTGAATGCCTCATTTTCCATTTCATATCAGACACCTTAAAGATTTTAGTGAAACTGTGCATTGTGATGGTTACTTCTCATTTTTTCAGTAAGGTACAGTGCTCTCTATTTATAATTATTCTGCGTACATGTACAGCATGCACACATTTCTGTATGATATGTCTAATTATTGAAGAAAGAAAAAGGCCTGACTATTTAAACAAGATGGCTAGAGCCCAGCAAATATTTGTTCCCAGGGGTCTGTAACTTGATAATCCGGACAAGTAGAGGATTGTTACACAAAACTTTCAGCTATTAATATTTATTGTGGCATTCATCTCATAGTGATTTTTATCCTTTAAAACCAAAACAATGTAAGTAAAAAGAAACGTCCGCTTTCTCTCTATTGCTCTCTGTCTTCCAAAAACAAGAAAGTGGGATAAAATCAAGTGCCAAATAAATAAAAAGGTCTTGCCAGAGGCACTTAGACTGCAATCTTCTGAAAATCATGTCTTAGCTCAGCTAGTCCACTCAAGTCATATAGGAGAATGGGCTGCGAATCAAAGCCAGAACTGCAAAGCCCTGCAGTCATTTGAAAGATAGGGAGTGAGGAACACATAATAATGATCCATTAGCTTTCTCTCTTTGCGTTTTCTCAAGATCTGCCTCTTATGGTAAGATAAATCAGCTTACTAGCATGACTGAAACCGAGTCTATAAGCGCGCGTTCCCCCTTCCCTCTTTTTCAGCTTCCTTTTGTTATTCATGGGGAGGATTCACAGTTGCATGTAAATCAACACTATTATGGTGGAGAAATTTGATGAAACACTCTTAGACTCAATATTGTGCCTGTCCGCCTTGATGATCATAACAACGACATGCTATCAAAGAACAGAGTCCTTCCTTGTGCCATGAGCCCTGTATGTGGTGTTTATAATTACAACAACAATGTCAATATTCATCCTTTTAAAACAAAAGCTTATTGGCACAGTGTATCAATAACAGAAAAGCTAGCAGGCAGAGCTGATCCTCTCTTAGGTGCTCGAGCAGTTTCTCTCTTGCTTTCTATCTTGGTTCTGCTTTCTCTGGTTCTAATTTAGCCATCCTAATCATAAAAACATCGGCAAGCTGCTGTTGGAGACTAAACCAAGAGGTGAAACGTGCCCCTAAAAATTCCAACTTCACTCAAGTGAACCAACACAACAAGTAACATGCAGTAGACAGAGGCAGACTTCTCAGCTGCCAGATCAAATGGCAGAGAGGTTCATTATTAGAGACAGACAACAAACAGCTCTGCTGATACCGGTTTTGTTGTGGTTGTCCCAGTAAGCACGCAAGGTGAGGTACGCCTCATTCTTTGAGCTGAGCACATACCTGCTTATCATCTGAAGTTTCGTCTTTACAGAAACATTTAGATGTGTTAGATTGTTTTTTACAGTCCACGTATGAGGAACAGTTGCATTTTGTAGGCTTGGAACATATCTTGGGGCATTCAGTTGAATGATGGCTGTCTACATATTCTCTGCCATTTCATTCCCCATCTTCTGGAAGCTGGCAGCCCCTCGGACTGCACATAATTTGAGTCATCACTCTCTATTTCCATGCAGCAGATGTTTCCCCATGTCAGCAGGCCTCCTGACAAAGCAAGATGGAGAACCTGCCTCTTTTAAAGTGTAGCACATGAATCCCCCTTCTCCCCTTTCTGTCGCTCTGCCCACACGAACCTTTGTGATCCCTTGGGATACTGTCCCATGTCCCATCCTGATAGTGGGGAAGCATATTTTAATCGATGCCTGCGTTTGCATAGAAGTATGCAGGAGGCAGGAGTGACACACAGGAACACAAAGGCAGTTAGATATTGTATTTTTGTGGTTGGTTTGATGACTAATTTATCCTGAAACATAGACTGGGATCCTGGAACCGCTCTGAAAGCCTGGTAAGAGACACTAATGGAAGGTGATTAATAGTCAACTGGGGCAAATGATTGCTATGATACTGGTATCATTTCTGATGAAATGTTATTGAAATGGACATGACGGATAATCACATTTTTTTTTGCTTACATAATTCCAAGTCAGGGTGAGAACTCATGCAGGAATCGTGATTTTAATTATTTATGTATTTCAAACAAAAATGTTGCTGCAATGAAATATTGCAGTGTTTTTTGTGGATTTCACTGATTTTAACCTTCACACAATTTTAATTTTAAAAATAGCACTTTTTAAAGATTTTTAAATTAATATAATTTTCACCTCTAGTGATAGACCTAATGACATTTTGGAATATTTAGCAAGGTCTTTAAGAAAGAAAAAAGAAAAAAAGAAATGCCTTCAAACAAATGACGGTACCTCAAATGCCATCTCTTAATTAAAAAAAAAAAAAAGTCGGTCGGGAAACATGTAACGGTGAGACTTTTGTATTTCATTTTATTTTGTTTCATTTTATTTTATTCCACGACGTTGTGGTAATGTTAAACCGTGTCTAATTTAGCATTTTGTTTTGACTTTGATTTAAAAATAAATTGAGATCACGTTTAAGAGTCAAAGTTTAGGACAGGACGTTTTAAGATTTTAATACCCCTCCCAAAACGACATTTTTTAAAAGTATTAATTCAGAAAAGCTTGTTTTCTAAATTAAGTACGTAAAAAAACTGCGGATACAATAAATAGTGTCTTGTCCAATATCGCCAAAAAGCATGCGGAAAAAAAATCACAACAATGAAACACTGAAAATGAAAATGAAAATTCAATTTTTGTAAGTCTATTCTGATGTTGAAAAAAAAAAAAAAACCTCGCTGACTCTGGTGTGCTGTCTGAAGTTTGAAGCGCTAATTGGGGTCGACATGTTTTCAAACTCCCCTTTGGAGAGACCTGGAGAAATGGTTTCAAAGAAAAATCATCTCCTCAAATGGACCCATGCAATATTTCCTCCTCTTGCCGGCAAATGAGCCTGGGTGGAAGAAAATTGCAGGGGTCATTAGACCAAAAAAAAAAAAAAAAAAAAAAAAAAGAAAAAAAAGAAAAAAAAAAAAAAAAAGAAACAAGGAAGAA
>VUQS01002349.1:30348-65917 GCA_015108495.1 Heterochromis multidens | reverse complement strand
CGTTGCAGCTGCAAACACCTGAACAAAATATATAACATCAAAGTGCTACAGCGATTTGAGCCTGAAAGACAGGAAAATCATCACAGCAAATTGACGTCCCTCATTGTAAATGCACCCGTGCTTTCCACATTACAGTAGCCTGCTGCCCCTTCTCCCGCCCTCTCTCTCTCTCTCTCTCTCTCTCTCTCCTGCTTCTGCTGCTCTCTCATTCAGAGAGCTCAATAGAATGGATCAGTAAGAGTCACACAAACAGCCGGCCCGTTGACATCATCTGAAAGCCTTTCCTCTGTTTGACATTGTCACTGTGCGGACAGTTACTTTGCATTACCACAGTTTTAGACGGCGGGTTCGTTTCCAGTTTCCAGTGCCTGTCACGACACTGCAGCAGCGACGAGCAATCAGGAGATTAAACGAGATGAAGCAGCATACGTTCAATCTGGACTAAAATTCAGAGTCCCATATTTTAGAATAGTGGTTCAAATTTGGAGCCAGGAAGCCAGATGCACTGGTCAGTAATATAAATATTAAAGCAAGAAAATGTGTAATGGATTTGAACAAGTTGCTAGACTAGTCCTAACTTGTTTTGTTTAAAATTATTTCAATTGGAGTGCAAATATTTTGAAAGCTTTGGCATATATTAGTTAGAACTAGTTTGTGCAGTTTATGCGCCTGCATGCATTAAAAAGCAATAAAAAAAAAACATTAATGGTGTTAATTATGTCACTGTTGGCAAGACAGTTCACGGGGCATGTTTTTGCTGACACAACATTAACATATTTAAAACATATTAAGCATGCTTACAAATGTACATACTATCGATATTGTAACATGTACACACACACACACACACACACACACACACTCACAACAAAATCTCACACCGTAGCAGACAGAGATAAAAGGTTTTGCATGAACTTGCTCTTTTACCTACGTTTTGCTTTAACTAAGAAGCAGACAGTGCAGGATGATTTGCATAGCTTTCCAGGTTTATTTTCAGCTTTCTCATAAAACTCCGACTGCAGCAAATTTGTAGAATATTATGACTACTGTAAAAGATTTTTCTGTCTAAACACACCCTGCCTTTGATGGATGGATCATGACCTAAACTGTTACAACTCCCATCAATGAGGAATCTCACGTTTCATGAACTCTTTAGAGGTATATCACTGCAAAATGTATGAAAACAGTCAGTGGCAAACCAAGCGATGGCAAGTGTGTGATAAGAAGGGCCGAGTTTGGCACAAATGTAATGACAACTGAGGTGCTTCACGTTCAGCTCGACAGAGCAGCAGCTATGTTTCTGTTCTGCGTCTGTGTAGACTGAGAAACCGGGAGATTAAATACTTGCTCTAGACACACACATTTGTCACCATGGACATTCATAAACAGAAAATTACAGCACATACATTCTATGTTTGCTTAAAACAGAAGAGCAATTCTTACAAATGAGCATGTAAAAGAAAGTACAAAGAAGACAAAATGTACACATAAATATGGACAAGCATACACTCAGATGACAACAAACACACAATCACATGAATGTATGATATTGCAAAATTTGCCAAGACTAATTCAACTGTCAAACTCTCAGTTTCTCTACCCTTATCTGACCCACAAATCGACCGATGCATCCTAGGTCCTCCACAAAGAACTTCATTTTTCCTCCTCTGTGTTTTTTCTAAGCTGCTGGGATCACGTCTGGGGAAGAGACCATGCACCCCCACCCTCATCCCCTCAAAGAACAGCCTTGTTTGGAGCTGCCTGTCAGTCAGGAAAAAGTGCTCCTTGTTCCGTCTGTTCTGCTCATATCATCACCCAAAGATACCCTTCTCCCAGAGCTCGCACTCCAAAAAAGCATCTCCAAATCTCATTATTGGTGTGTTTCATCAGGTTGAGAGATTTTGCCCGATGGCGTATTGTCATTTGACTTGTGATTTATCCTCTCTCCCCCTCACCTGCAAATACAGAACTGCAGCTGGCAGCAATTGCCTGATTGCATTTCACCTCTCTTTGGTGCTGCTGTCGTTCTCGCTGAAACCTGTTCACTGAGTTTACTTATTTCACACAAGCAAAGAATCTCACTTCTGATTTCTTGCTGGAAAACACCGACATAAATAAGAAAAGATTTTTCACAGAGAACTTTGTAGCTAGACTCAAAGATGCCACAAATACTGCTACAAGTACTGTGACCGAGATAGCTAGAAATAATGTTTTTCTGTTCTATACTTGGATCCTAAAAGCCGTCATTTGAAGGATCTCCTTCATTCTGACACTATAACCATCCTATCTATACCTAAGTGCCACACCTCCACACCCTTTCCATTAGCTGCCAGGAAGGGTGGAGGAGTTTTTAAAGTTAAGAAGCAGATCTAAAGCGACAGCCAAATGGAAAACCCTGGACTCACTTAAAGAGACGGACTACACCAAAGAAAAATGGAGTAAAAATATTGAGGTTAAAAAGTTATTCTATTCATGAGCTCTCATTCTTTGTGTGCTTATGGCATTGCATTTTTTTCTCGATCAGTTGTCCCTCTCCTCTTTGTCAGCACTGATTTGACTGCAAAGTCTATTTTTCATTTGGACAATTGAGGACAGTGACAGGATTGCTTCCCAGTAAAATACACTATGGCTCTTCTCATTTGGGAACAAAGGAGGAAAGTGTGTGATATTAAATTTGCCATGGAAGACTTCTGTTTTCTTCCTATTTCCTACTGGCAGCACTGGTTTCTTCTTATTGCTTAGTACTTTAACACTTATGACAAAATTGCCTGAAATCTTAACAAAAGCAAGAATTTTTTTCTACATTTAAAAAACAAAACTGTAAAGGAAACAGGAAATTTTGTACAGTGATGTACCATTTTGTAGTTCTATACTGTAAATGCTGATGTACTTGAAGAAAAATAAATATAAACAGCAAACTATTGCATATTTTTACTGTATAATACAATATTTGGGAAAATAAGATTGTAAATTTTTAAGTTGAAATCATACATTTAGAAGTGCTGATTTTTTTAGACTTTGATTATTGTGGATATGTGATGCGGTTTCCAGTGTTTGTGGCTGAGATCACTGACTTTAAGTTTATCTTGCAATGGGCCAACATGCCCAAGACTCCCGCAGCATTAAATCACCTCTTGTTAGCTTCAGTTTTTTATAAAATGTGGACTACAGCAGCACCGGGTGATTCAGTGATTAGGGGAAGTGTTTATCTTGTTTAGGAAAAAAGAAGAAGAAAAAAATTGAATTCAGGGTACACAGGTGAGGAAATGCTCTTATAATTTAGAGTAATAAACTATTTAGGAGATTACTGTAGGAACAATGAAATAACATATAATGGAAATCTAACAAATGACAATATTATACTGTAAATCATGCATGCTGTACAGCACCATCATTTTTTTTTTACAGTAGGAATGGGTTGTTATTGATTAGAGTAAGCACACTGTAAAATAATAGTTAAATGCTGGTAAATTTAGTGCCAGTGCTTTACTGTTAAGAGAAATTTCCTACAGTGTAGCCCCAGTGGAAAGTTTAAGCAATTTCTTTTAACCATATCAAACAAGACAATATCTTCCACACGTTTTTGTGACATCTGTTTTAGATGGCATTGAGTAAGACCAATATCCTGAGGAAGGGAAACCTTCTGTGTTCTGCCCTTTGCAACCAACCAACCAACTGTGCTGATTAAACAGCTTTGCCTTTTCTGTCAGATTTACTGGATTTAAAAAAGTAAATGTAATAAAGGTGACAATTCTATTTTTGGCAAAGCAAATTAGTGCTGAATATATATATATATGTGTGTGTCTGTGTGTGTGTGTATATAGTATACAAGGTCTCTTATTCTGTGGATCTAAATTTTTCCATTGTGTTTGAAGGACATGTGACATGTGCGTGTATCAGTGTGGATTAACATTTGTTTATGTTTTGCCTGAGAGGGTTCAGCATCCTGCCCATTACTTCACACTTCCATATACACTCCCTTCACTTTGCTTTCCCAACAAAGCAACAAGCTTTCATGTGACACGTTTTCTGTCTTCTTCCCTCATCTCTTATGGAAACACACTATGACCCTCACCACCCTCCATCAGCAGGCCCACTGATCAAAGACACTGACAATACAACTAAATTTAGAACAGGCACCTGCCACCACTGCACTGAAAGTGTATGCATTAAGTCTGTTTGTATGTTTGTGTATGTGCAAGTGTATGCTGGTGTCTTCATTTTTTCAGTGTGTGCGCACAGTGTATGTTTGTGCTTATTCTTCCCTATATACAAACACAGCACACACATGCACACGAGCATTGTATTTTCTGTGTGCCCCAAATTGCATCTTTCCTTGTGGCAGCCACAGCTCAGAGAAATCCTTTTAAATTACAATCAAATTAAACTAATATCAAAACCTTTGCTCATTACACATTTTTGAAATATTTTGTCTGTGTTTGTCAATGTGTTACCTCAACCTCTGACACTTTTGGGGACAAAAGTTGTATGATCTTGGCCTCCACTACCATGTAAATGCTACTGCTTATTTCTTGAGTTGCCAGGGCAGGCAACCAAAAGCTCACCAATATTTTCCCCCCAGAATAGCCATTGTGCAATTACAAAGCATGCATTCAGTTGAATGTCCTTTCTCATCACAACCACATTTAGAGATAAATTGGCTGTGCTCCTCATGTCCATGGGTTTCATTTGGCTGAACCACTCCAGCGGATGGAGGCCTCCTTTTTTCCTGTTTTACTGTGTTACTGTTTTGCGATGATGTCTCTGGAGAATGTCCAACCATTAGAGGCCAGCAAAAAACAGGTCTGAATACACGAAATTGAGAAGTAAGAGGCAGGTTATTTTGGTGTGCACTTATTTGTTGATAATTTTTGAGGCATGTGATACAAAATTATCTTTTAGTTAATCTTTATACCGAGAGACAATGGCACTCTTAGATTTGACTTGCACAAAATTTGATTCATTTTACTGTTCAGTAGTCAACCTAACCTGCAGTGGTAATTGTCGATAGATATGAATATAAAAAATTATATAATTGTATATCACAGTATATCCTGTGTATAGCCTGCCTTTTGCTTAATTACTGAATTAGCTGAAGCCAGCTGTGGCCCTGTAAAGTGTACAATGGGGTGAAAATTAGTGCACACTGCAGCAGTACACTGTAGATTAAAATCTTCCCCTTGAGTTTGCAGATTGGAATGTAAATTTGGAGGTGGTGAATTGGCCAATATGAACATTCAGGCCAGTTCATTACAACCTGTCCCTGTGTTTTGGCAGAATTTCCTCCATCCAGCTGTTGACCTTGGGCGATAAAAATGGGGAACACTGATGAAAGAATAGCGTATCACTTTAGCTACGCTCCATACTCCAGCATTTTAACCTAACAATGTGAGGATACATAAAATTAAAGAGCCTTTGCTTTTGTTGATTTTTTTCTCGCTTTTTAAAGGCGCAAAACAGTAACACCACTACTGCGACCACAAATGGTACTGTTAGAAGGGATCATTTGTGTAGTGAGAGTGCTGTTTCATATAATGCACTATATTCACAACAAAACCTTTTTGAAGATTAAAGTACTGTATAAATTCATTTTTGCTTTTAAAGGGTAACTAGTGGAAAGTATTTCCATTACTGCTGCTACCATTAGTCAGATATCTACATGATTCTAACTTGCTTTGTCTTTCTCCTCCCACTAAGTCAGAGGGAAAGTGGTACATGAGGACATGAGAGTGAAGAAGAGCAGAGTAAAAGTGAGCATACAGGAGGCTAAAAGCATGTTTCTTTTTTTTGTTTCCTCCCACTCCTTGTCTTCCTACTTTAGGGCTTGGGGAGATAATGAGGGCCTTGGCTTTGTGAACATTATTTCTGGCATATTGCAGCGGCAATCAGCTATTATTTATGGTCTGAATTTTAATAATCTGGGAGCTAATACACTTCAGAAAGAAGGAAAACACACTGTGAAGCTCAAGCACAGACAAACATTGCTTTCCTACCCTCAGCACGGAGGCCACTCGACAGGAACATCAAACGCTTGCTCTCTTGTGCCTGGTTCACGTTAATTGTACGGCTATTGTTCCCACATAGATTCCTGGGAAACCAAAGGAAGACAAAATGGGAAGAGGGAGAGAGATGGAGGTTGAAACTCAATGAATATGCTCTAAAACAATATCAGACTAACAAAGGTTGTGGGCTACAGCCTCTAGGTAACACCAACCGCAATGACAAAAGAGGCCCTATGAGAACAGGTGTATTCTGCACATATACAGCTCATACAATTGAATGCCACGTGCTTACATTAATAAGATAAGACACCAGCCCAGAGGTTATTTATGTGCGCAGGTTAATTGTGCTCAGAATACTAATAGAACCTTTGTAGGAATGGAAACTGGCGGAGGATATCTGGCTATTCCATTTTACTGTTGTCTGCTCCATTTAAGTGGTGAAATTCCATAATGTGAACATAGTTAACTGAGTATTTTTTAAAGACACCCCAATTTTCTTCCTTCCTCCCGACTAAGTGGCAGTTTCCAGGACTGAAAAATGAAGCCAACATTGAAATAACAAAAACTGAACTTCATGGAATGGCCATTTGAGGCTGGCTCCAAAAGTGAGTAATTTACCACAGATTCCATGTGAAAATGCCCAGTTTTACAGCAGAAATAAACATTTTTACAGTCTGGTGTGAAATTGTTTTTAGCCTCTATAGCAAACACCCTGCTTTTGTTTCCCAGTGTATATCCTCTGTTCCACTCATTGACAGCATAAAAGACAAAAGTGGCAGTGCTGTTCAGCTGAAGAACAACTTCAAGTGCTCGAACAACTACCTAAGCAAAAGACATAACAGTAAAAATGCTGCTGCATGTCTGCCAGTCTGCCATGCAGGCTGTGAGTGAACAGGCAGCAGGACCAAGGTGACTACAAGTTCAAAGGGCAAGGTTCAGAAAAGTAATCGACCCTGTCCTGCTTCACACACTCCCTAGCTGTCCATATTTACGAGGTGTAATTTTTATGTGAGCGCCAGGCAACAACAGGTTTAAGAGGGCCAGTATAACCTTCCTGGGGCCCGGGGTGACCTGCACCCCAGCTGGAATAGTTTCCCTGGGCCACAATTAGAAGCAGGGCTTCACCGAGTCACTTAAGCGTCATGCTTCTATGGAAGCTCACACCCACCGACCCACACTTATTGTCACATCACTCTCTTCCAACAATTCCTACTCGGGGAAAAAAACAAAACAAAACAAAAATAAAAAAAAAAAGTGGCAGCACACAGCTTAGACCCAAAAGGTAAGATCATCCAGCCAGTCTTCACTAGTTGTTTTCCTTTACTTCTTCTTCCCACCAATTTCTGTCTTTGTTCCCCTTACTGCCCCTTTCACTACTTCTATCTCTCGGGCTTGGTGAGCTGTGACAGTTGCTGCAATGCCCTGCGACACAGTGAATATGCAGCAGGGGCTCACTGGGTCTGGCCACGCAGACTTGTCACCACCATTCATCATCAAACCCCAAACTACCAATTAACTCCTGAGCCCACCCCCCACCTGCCTGAAGGCACAATGACCTGCCCCCTTTCAGTCTGCTCTGTTCCACACAGCCCTAACCCCCACTGTGTCTCAACCCTGCTCTATAATCGCTAAACATGCCCCATGACTCCATGACATACAGATGCTCAGAGATATTCTTCCACATCTGTGTGTTTCTGTCTGTTTGTCAGACCCCTGAACTTTACAGAAAGGATAAAGTCAATTTGTCTGCTCATTCCAGGCAGAGCCTAGCGGAGCTATAACAACCCATCATTTCATGGGTAACACAGAAAGACATGCACCTAGGCTTGAGAAGAAGGCAACGTCCGGCTCCACTGCATGAATTTGTCAAGGAAATTCACATCCAGGTGGATTTACCTATAGTTAAATTAACAAATGTAAGATCTTTGAATCAGCTTGTGTGTATAATTGATTTGTCAAAGTCTACCTTGTGGGTGGTGTAAAGGTGTAGAAAGAAAGTGTCTGTACTACACGTGTCATTTCTTAGAAATGATCACCCATCCATCCTCACATGTCTGCATGAAAAGCACTTTTCTCTGAAATAAGTAAAACTCAGTTAGAAGGAGCTCAAGAGTACTTCAGAATGTGAGGTGTAGTTATACCTGTGAAACACCAGATTGTAATAGCAAATTAAATGCCTATTAAAAATATGTTATTGCTCACCTATATTTTGGTCTTAGACTATAGTGCACAGTGGTGGGAACTGGAAGCAGTTCCCACAATCTATATTAGCAAACCTTTTTTTTTTTTTTTCATTTTGCTCTAAATCATTTTGTACTCTTGTAGTGTCAGGGTTTACCTGTCTCAGCTGACCACATCAAGCACCAAATAACTTTACAAAGCTCAGACAAATAGAGTGCTGGCTAACCACACCTGTGTTTGTAATGGACAGCCTTGCTTAGTAACAGAGAAACCTGCCCAGTAATGGGCAGTGCCCTCCATCTCGAGCCTATATAGAGAAATACTTACATATAGAACATGAATCAGTAGCTTCTGTATAGAGGAGACTATACTTTAAATGTCCACTAGTCGAGTGTTAGCTGTGACTCTACAAAGATACTGTGAAATCATCAGCCTTGACTGCAGAGACAAGACTATTTGACATAAAGTATCACGAGCAAGCCGCTGATTCTGTAAGTCTGCAGGGCTCAGTCCCTTTCTTGTCCCTCTGGGGACATTTTGCATTAACATGGACACGTCACATGACACTGGATGACAAACTCCCAGCAGCTTGCACAGCTTTCATCCCCAGTCACACAGGAAGTCATCCCCATGGCCATCAGCAATCAGTTTTACCCATGTGTGGCCCTTAATATGGGATCTCTAGGGCTGGAGAAATGTCTCCTTGTTGCTTTCTCATATATTAATTTTTGTTTAGCACAAAATCAGACAGTCGGACTGCTTTGTTGTGAATTGTATAGGGCACATCTTATATATACATGACTGTGTGTGGAAAACACGTTTGCAGATTCTTATAAGTTTTCCTGTGTACATCCAGTGTCCATATATTGGAAAGAGTTAGTGTTCTAAAACATACTGTGCCCATACACATGTGACCCCTAAAGTCCAGTTCATTTGACTAGTGGGATCATTGTTTTACTGTGCCTGGGCAGAGTGATGCATATTGTGGCGTGGTGAGCTTGAAGAGGTGGGCAAGGATGCAGTTCAGTTGGACTTGGGTAGGGTACCCATGTATTGTCATTGCACAAACTGCTTCCTCAACAATAGCTGCCTTTGTAAAAATCACTGTATTAAGTAATTAACCATTCAAGGAGGAATGTGAGAGGACAGCATGTCACTGCTTCTAAAAATGGCCCCAATTAAGCCATAAAATGCATAAAATCATGTGCTCTGCAGCGGTGCTTTTAAAATTGTGTGTAAGCATGAAAGAGAGACAGGGTGAAAGGAAAACAGAGGAGCTGAGATGCTGAGACAAACTGGAACATACTTTCAGATCGTTAAGTGGAGTGTGAATGCAGGCCAGGATGGAGGGGAGAAGGGTGGGCATGCTCAGACATAAAGGCAAGCGCTTACCTAGGTGGCACTCATAGTGGTCAAAAATGTAAGTAGAGAACGCTGCAAACTTCTCACCTCTGCTGTTTGCCATCTTGGCTGCATTAAAGAAGCCAACCAATTTTCAGCCAGTATAAAGCGCATACAATGGCACTGCCAGCTAGCTAGCTAGCTAACAGTGGAAGTTTTTCATTAGACAATAATTCCAGCAAAATTTAAATATTTGCAAAATGGACATCCTAATGTGACAATTGCAGTCAAATGCTTTAATTTAGATTCTCATCAAGTACAAACCTTGCAATGATTTGATTTGAGGCAACACTGAATTGTTGAAATTTACTTGTTATAGGAGTGATAGAGGATTAATACATATGGTGATAAATCTATGTCATACAGTGGGTTAGCTACAACTGAAGATCCCTCTGAAACCCTGGAAGTGTAACTACATGTTGTGTTGATGCAACCTGCAACTATTGTTTTTTTTTAATTTAATTTAATTTATTTTATTTTTATTTTATTTATTTAAATTCTTTTATATATATATTAATAGCACCTGCAATACCTGCAACTATTGTGTTTTTTTATTTTAATTTTATTTATTTAAAAAATAAATACATTTTTAATTATTTTTAATAGCACCTGCAATACCTGCAACTATTGTGACTGGCCTGTTCAGTATCATGGATTCCTCCCATGCATTTCCGGCTACTTTGTCAGTGCAGTTTTTGAATGGATCAGTAAGAGAATAATAATTATTGGCTCAATATAAAGTATAATAATCATAGCCTCAATTCAAGGACTCACATATGTTAGAGATTGTCGAAACTGTCGGCATGGACGTGAGGGAACGTACAAAGTGGAAAAACTTGAGGGACAAATGTGTTTACCTCCGAAAAAAAAAAAAAGACCATAACAAAGAGTGGGGACCCAGGAGGGAAAAAAGTCCCAGGATTTTATTTGTTTCTGTCCCTGTGTTTCTGCATAAAACACAGGGACATGACTTTAAGAGAATTAACACCACACACAACCATGAATGCTGGCAACGTCCTCGGCCACTTACGTAAGTTACGTCATAACCCCTAGAAAGATTTACCACAGAAGTCTAAATCAGCCGTTACGCAAGTAAGTGACAGACATAGTATGGATAGGTACACTCCATAGCATTGTACTAATGAAAGTATCTGAATTGGAACATGCTGGATAGCAGCAAAGATGATGACCTGTGACTTGTTAACAAAATTTCTTCATTCACCTAGGTTTGTTTAAACCTGTGCTATCATTGGATTGAGTTTCTTGCCTTGTCCTGTTTCTATTCCCAATCAAGTAAATTATAGTCATATAAATATGGCCAAAATGCAATATACTTGGGGCATCTTTAATGTTGTTTTAAGTATATTGCTTCACTCTGGCACTAATGGCAACGTTTGCCTCATTTATTTATTTATTTTTTTCCCATCAATGTGTCCTTGTGAATCGTGGGCAACATTTGTTGGGTTACTGGTTCACACACAATAGCCTTGCGATATAAGGGTCTTTCCATTCTGCTACACTGTACAGCTTCCTGTGACACGGCACACAGTAAATCATCAATCCGAAGTGCTATGTCATTGGAGGTTATATGTAAGGCTGAACTCTTTTGACTAATACATGAAGTGTGGTTGGCATAAACCCCACATGGTGAATGGGTACTGTTAACAAAGGATTATGAAAATACAGCATTTTTGGCATTTTACTTGGCAAAGGGATATTATTATGTGAAGGACAAGGTCATGGTAATCTTTGCTCTTCAGCTCTGACAACTTCAGTTTGTGGGGGTTAAAGCAGAGGTGACAATGCATTTTATCAAATTCAGACACCTCTGCTGAGAGCACAACAATAGAATTCAAATTTTCCTCCTATTCATGGATATGTGGTATCAGCATGAACTTTCACTTCATGATCTCTTCTAATCTCCTCCTAGTTCTACAATTCACCTGTCAGCTCTCCTGCAATCACCAAGAGGGCTAAAGGGCATCTGCACATGCTTGTCACTCACAGTAATGTCCAAAAGTGCCTGAGTCTTTTGGTCCAAGTTGGGAGAGTGAGAAAAAACAACATACATTGGCTAAAAAGGGAAACAGGAAGTTAGATACAATAGAGAAGACCTTTGATCCATGATGAGGGGGAAGACTTCCCCTCTGGGTGCAAACTATTAATGTGAAAGTGACTCTGCCCATTGCACATTTGTTACAGAAAATAATGGGCCTAAAATTAACACACAATGGGCAGGCAGACAGAGCGACACTTGCACCCAGCCATGCGCAGGAAGGGAGCGGGAGGTAATTGTATAAAAAATGAGTGATTTGTTAGGTCTCGGGCTGTATGGAGCGCCGGCCGGTCGACAGCTAAGGGCAAAGGAGGAGAGAGAAGATCGAAGATAAGATAACAGACTTTGATGATCAAGCTCCTCTAGCTTTAGTAGGAGTGTATCTATTATACTATTAGTGTTTGTGAATCCCTAAAAGCACTCAGGTGCTCTGCTTACATGTTTCTGTTCAGGTTAAGGTTCATAATTCAAGTCACTTAGCGATGAAGTGTGTACCTGTGTTTGCTCAAAGATGTTTGTAAGTTTTATGCACTGCTCAAAAAAAGTAAAGAAACACTTTGAAAACACATCAGATCTCAATGGGAAAAAAATCATGCTAGACTGGGTAATATGTTAGGAATGAAAGGATGCCACATCGTTTGATGGAAATGAAAATTATCAACCTACAGAGGGCTGAATTTGAAAAAAAAACAACAACCCAAAAATCAAAGTGAAAAAATACACTCTTGGCATTCTTTCATTCGGCTTAATTAGGCAAAGTGGTTCTCAAGCAGTTTCCTGCAGGAGTTGTCACATATTCTGAGAAGTTGTTTGTTTCTTTGGCTCATCCCAAACCATCTCAGCTATGAATTAGTGAAAACCTGATCATCTGATTTACATACTCATAGCATCTGTTCACCTTTCACTGCTGAGGGCATTTTAGCACATGGTGTCCACTCAAACTATTCAACCACTGGGTCAACCCAAAAGTGGTTTCTTTGCTGCAGTTTTACCATGAAGGAAACTTTACCAAGTTTTCTGTAAACTTTTGTTGCGGTGCGTCTTTCAACTATCAAAATCAATGGGCTCCTCAGAGGCTGTTAATTGCTCATTTCTGAGGCCAAAAAAACCTTTCCTCTGCAGCAGAGCCAATTGTGTATGCAGTGGGGGGTACTCATAAGAGCTATAGTGTTCAATTTTTGTGACTTGTCGATGTCAATAACAATGTCAATTTTATTTCTATAGCACATTTAAAAACAACAAGGTTGACCAAAGTGCTTTACAAAACAAACAAGATAAAACCACAGATTAAATAAAAACAAACAAACAATAAACAAACAAAAACAATTAAGAGAGACTAAAATTTGAGTAAAAATCTCCATGTTTGAGAATAATGATCAATTGTTGCTTCTCTTTATTTTGTTGTTGTCCTATCATAATATGGATCAGAACAAAACCAACATAACACAACAGAGTCTCAAATGCATTAAGAAGACTAGAAAATTAAAAAGTAAAAAAAGTAAAGCTGTAGATCGAAAACCATTCCAACTTCTGGTTGATTGAGATATTACCAGTATAAAGTTTCAGGAATCTCAATGCCTTTCCTGATTTAAGTTTGGTTGATCTTGCTTTTAAGATAATCTCCTCTCATCTAACTCCAGACTGCTTTCAATGCTGCTGTTTTTTGGGTCACTCTCAGGAAGAGTGTTCAGACCATTTGCCTGTTTGTTGTGATATCATTGTGATATCACAGATTCAAAATTTTTGATTTTTGATCACATTTCATTTTATGTAAAGCTGTATCCATGTAAAGCAATATACAGTCACTGAACACTTCATTAGTTACACCTTCCTAGAACAAGGTTAGACTCCCTTTTGCCTTCAGAACTGCCTGAATTCTTTGTGGCATAGATTCAACAAGGTGCTGGAAACATTTCTCCTCCATTCCTTTTCTAATCTTGGTGAGCTCGTGTGAACTGTAGCCTTAGTTTCCTGTTGTTAGCTGACAGGAGCGGCACCCGGTGTGGTCTTCTGCTGTTGTAGCCAATCTGAGTCAAGGTTTGACATGTTGTGCTTTCTGAGATGCTCTTCTGCATACCTTGGTTTTAATGAGTGGTTATCTGAGTTACTGTTGTCTTCCTATTAACTTAAAGCAGTCTGGCCATTGTCTTCTGACTTTTGGCATCAACAAGACATTTTCTCTCAGAGAACTGCTGCTCACTAGATGTTTATTTTTTTCAGACCTTTCTCTGTAAATCCTAGAGATGGTTGTGTGGGAAAATCCCATTAGATCAGCAGTTTCTGAAATACTCAGACCAGCCAGTCTGACAACAACAACTATGCCACGTTCGAAGTCACTTAAATCACTTTTCTTCCCCATTCTGATGCTCGGTTTGAACTTCAGCAGATCGTCTTGACCATGTCTATGTGCCTAAATGCAGTGAATTGCTACATGTAATTAGCTAATTTGTGCTAATGAGCATTTGAACTGTTGTACTGAATAAAGTGGCCATTGAGTTATATGAAATAATAAATAATAAATAATGATCATTTATTTTTTTATAGTCTCAATGCAGCCAGGATTCAGTACACTTTAAAAAAGAGTTTTAAAACAAAACCTTCAATGCATGGATTTGTCCAAACTTGTAACTGATAGGAACTGCCCCAACAGCGACTATTCTCACCAGAATGTTGTAAGAATTTTAGATATCAGGAATAATACAATCCTGGGGCAATAATATAATCCTGGAGGCTGTGGAAATTTTTTTTTAACCTTGAGCAAAGTTAATTCATAAGCTGCTGTGTGTTTGATTATAATCTCTTCTTCATCTTGCAGGTCTTACTGGTCACCTGACCTTTTCTACAACAGTCCCCTGAAGACCTCCCTTATATTCAGGGTAGATTCTGACATAAACTGCAATGTGGTCTGTGTTCACCACTTCTACTCAGCAGTGAACAATAATAATCAAGCAGCAGCAGGGATTATGTCTCGGTAAAAGACAAGCAATGGATTCCCTCATAATCATGTCCCTCTAACAAAAACAACAATTACAAAACTGTGATGTAAAGTGAACTTGATTTGTGAGTGTTTTACAAGGCCAAATGGGAGAAAATGGGTGAAGTAAAGAGAAGGAGATCTGTTGTGAGTTAACTTTTTTGGACAGCAATGAGTTTTTCCCAGGAGCTGAGGGATTACGGAGGCGCTGATGGGAAAGTGTCTTTGTTTGTGCTTGTGTTTTTTTTTGTGTGTACATGTGTGTTATTTGATAATTTATTACCATAACCTTTAGAGGATGTTGAAAAGAGAGGCCGTGTGTGTGGAAACACACATAACGCACACGCATAACTTCGACCAAACACCTCGCCTTACTTTAACGCTACTTGTTCCTCCTTTTGGTTTTAACAGACTAGCCAGCAGCAGGGATTATAAGATCTAATTTCCAGTGAGGAATGGTAAAATTTATATATATCCACCAACTGAATAACCAGCAAAGTATGTGTTGCACAATTTGGCTATGGAAGCAGAGCATAGACACACTAAATAGGAAGAATGAAAATGTCTATCCACAGACTACTATTTACTGGCAACAATAAATAAAGAAGACTTTTTTTTCTATTATTCTTTGCATCAGCTTGCCTTACTTATTGTTTGGGTCACCATCATGTATTAAAATCTAAGCAACTATCACATGTTTTCCAACAACAGTCTGTTAATAAACATTAATGTTAAGACAGAGAGAGAGGGAGAAGAAGAGAGAAGGTGGAAAATAGTGTCCCCAGCTGGTTTTGGCTGTCTAATAAACATGTAAACACTCTGCGTTCTCTACCTCATTAGGTGATTGCAGAGGCCGCTTGCGCTCCATAAATCAGGGCCCAGGTTATCAAGGCCTCTGATCTTAACTGTAGTGGGCGCCCAGCTGTCTGCAGCCGCACTGACTAGGAACAGCAGGCTTGGAGGAATCCAATTCCCCACGTCTCCCACCTTTCTCATTTTGCAAATAAAAGCAGAGATATGCTCGTAAGTGCACGGATACACATGCTAACTGGTCATCAAACGTACGGTATGTTTATAGTTCTAATGAAATGCCTTCAGAAAACTGTCTTTTACAAATGTCAGGTGAGCTTATTTTGGTGGATAAGTGTTTGTGTTGTTCTAGTAAATCCCAGAGGTGTTACTGAGGCATCAACAATTTTCCTCATTGCAATCACAAAAAAAAGGTATAATCTCCACGGAGCACGCTTTCCTGAAAGATGAAAAAGTTAAAAGAATGAAAAACGGCTGTGTGAGTTTGACTTTAACCACCTCTCATACCACCATAAATGTTACTACATGCCAGGTTCAAGCACAGTGTCACTCTCTTATTCCCTAATGTAAAACACACTGTGCTGTATTCCTCGCCTGTCTACTGAATGTTACAGTGCTAACCTTCAATGGGCAGACTCTTTCACGTAATCTTCAAAAGTTTCCTTTGTACTAGTCTTGTGGTTGACTAATTACTGCCTCTTGTATGCTAAAGAGGTGTTAATTTAAACAACATTGACAACAAAAGGGTGAATAATGAAATCACAGATAGTGTAACGCTTTCAACGTGGTCACTAGTGAAGCTAAACTAATTAGGTTTAAATTATAGATAATGGTCTGAAAATAATTCCAAGATGGTTTGCACATTGCCTGCAGTTAAGAGCTGTAAAGTCTTTATTGCCACAGTACAATGTGTCACATTTTTAGAGAGCCTCAGCTCCAGAATTTGGTTTCAAAATCTTCCACATACAGTACAGAGATGAATGAAAACAACATTAATGTGGAAAATCACAACGCAATGGTCAAAAGGTAAAACTCCATACCGAATTGAGAACTGTGGGCCTTAAAATGTAAAGCACAGATAAAAAGACACATCATGTCATCATATTAAAAAAATATGAAGCCCTAATCTCTACTAATAAGTTGTAGTTGCAAGGACAGTTTCTAGCTGCTCTTCCCATTTCTGAGCTGTGTTGCATTTTCTATAGTTTATTTAAAGCCTTCGGGGAGGTAATGAACAGTCTAGGATGCTGGAGGCAGAAGACAAGTAGAAGTGTTGAGGGCTGAAATCCATTTAAGAGCGGTACATCCTTTTAGACCTACTTTAGGTTGAAAGCTGCCCTCTGTGGACTTAAAATTCAGGGCTCAGGTTTCCAGGCATAGGATGTGATATGAACCTTTCCCAACTTTGAGCCCATGAGACCCTCTTTAATTAGCAGAAACAGGTAGATGGGCTCACAGCGATGGAGACCTTTCAGTAGATTCAAGGATGGAGGCAACTTTACTATCATGAAGCCTAGATTGGAATAGGGATACAAGCAAAGTTTATCCTAATTTGATAAAGAACCAAAATATGACCTTGGATTTCAGTAACCTTTGCTAAGTACTTAAGCAGCATAGGCAACCAGAGAGTGATCTAGAAATGAAATTAACTGTGGTGCTTTGATCCAACAATTTTTTTTCTCTTTGATCTGGGAGGTGTTTTCTTATAATTATGCCACTTAACTTTACTAACGATACAGTTATTGGGTGAAAGGATAAACTGACACTAGAGAAACAAATCTTATCAGAAAATAAATGATAATACATGCCATGTTTTAGAGCAGAATTGATATTTAGAAGAATACCCCAACTATTTTAACATCTATTTAGAATAATGAAGACTATATAAAAGCCTGTATCATAGCACTCCACAGTTTTGGCAGTTACTGTATCTTGTTTCCCTCTGAGCATGATAAGCATGCATGTTATTTCCAGCAGTGCCAGTTGCACATATTCGGTTGCACAAATTCACAATGGGATTTTAAAAGAAGAAGCCAAAATAAATCACAATAAATACTGTATCAAGTTTGAGCATTCAATTGTCTCACACCTATGAACCCATCCAGGTTTCTGTTTACACAAGCACAAGTACAACAAAAGGTATAAATCGGAAAAACGTTAAAGAGCAACATGGCAAAATTTACATCTACCTTTTAGTTGTATTTCGGATTTTGAATCTAGAAAGAACAGCATTCAGTTCACTTTGCAGAACAGCTTTTCCCATCTTTTAATAACATAATTCATGGCACTGAAGCTCAAAAGTTTAATCAAAAGTTTGGTTCGCTTTGCTGTTCCTTTCTCATTGATAAAAACAATTGCATACATTAAAGAGCATTTGGGTATTCAAAGAAAGCATTCAGTGATTCCGAAGCTAAAGCACAAATACGCAAAACACTTACACAGCGAACTATGAAAGACCTTATCCTGTAAAGTTCGTTTTTCCTCAGTTGGAACTTTTGCTGCGACTAGATCTACCATTCCAGTAACATTGTTTTATAATGGGCTTGATGGAGGAGCACAGATGTTTGCCTGGCAGAAAATGAAGAGTTTGATTGTAATCTGGGCTTCTCTCATTACTCACTTAATGCAGTAAAGTGTTGTAGCAAAGAGGTGAAAAATAAGAGAAGAGAAGAGAAGAGAAGAGAAGAGAAGAGAAGAGAAGAGAAGAGAAGAGAAGAGCAAGCCAGATGAGCCATTCTTGGTGTGATTACTCGAGCTGGTGGAGGTGAAGTTAACAGCTATTGACAGGCCAGGCAGGCCTCGGCTACTCTTCACCTCTAATCAGCCTTAGCCTTTAATCAAGTCTGAGGCTGGGACACAATCTCCAAACTGCTGATGAACGGATGGACTGTTGGATTACCTCATGATCTGAATATGGACCGCACTGAAACCTATTTACCCCACAACACTAACAAAATACAAAAACAGCCTATTTTGAAAATGTTAACATACTGAGGACAGTTGTGCATGATTTTAACCCCTCAACACAACAGGACTTACATGCATTATTTCTACATTTGTTCCAGCAGCTGTTGTCTTTCAGAAATTAATAGTGTCTATTGGTGTGGCTGGCAAAACCAGAAAGAGGAAGCGGGGAATATCCTGGCCACATCTTTAACCTATTTAGGCAAGATGATGTCATGATTAGAAGAGGAAATTGGGATACCTCCAGAACCTAAACACCCCAAGGCCGTCAGGCCAGCCATCCAGACGGCTAGAGGGAGGGAGACAGAGCCAGCTAGAGAGAGAGAAAGTGTAAGAGAGACAGAGAAAAAAAGAGAGATGAGAGAGAGAGGTGGGCTTGGATTGACCCACAGTGTCAAGATCAAAGCGTAGCACCACTTGGCTGACAAGGAGGGACACACTCCAGGGATAAGTGCGTGCATACGTGATTTTGTGTGTGTATGTGTGCAATATGTCTACCATGGGTCTCATCCAGGCTGCTGCTTCACCCAGGACTTATGCCAAACATGCCATGCAATTAAACATATCTGGTATTATCTCTCGTCTCTTTTCCTTGTTGACTGATTCATCGTCCCCCACAGGTGCACATACACACACACACACACACACACAAAGAGACACCTCACAGGAAAACTCAGCCTCTTAAACAAATCAGGCAGCAATGTCTTCATGGCTTCCTTCCCTCTCTGTGGCAAGACACTAAGAGGTGATGAGGTGAAGGAGACAGAGAGCAGACACGGGTGGGAAAGAGAATGAGAGAGCAACAGAAAAAGTCTCCCAAACACTCATACATGTACAATATGATCACATGTGTGAAATTCCTTAATGAGCTGACCACAAGGCTCTCACTCGAGGGCATAAAAGGAACAACTGATGGGCTGTAATGATCCAGGCTGTTTTGAAATTTGTTTCTCTTAATAACACTGAATCTCTCTTATACAGTCATCGCTGGGGCAATTTTCCTCTTCCTTGTCTGAGAACTCAGTTGAATTGATCTGGAGGACAGCCAAAATGGGCACAAGGGATTCTGCACGGACACACACAACAGTCACTACACTACAGTTATATATTCACCCTTTATTATGTCCCTGGATGGGTTTTCTTTAAACTAACCCATCCAATTTACATGATATTCTGATGCCTGCAGCAGGAAAATCCCAGCCGTGCTTTCCCAGATATGCTTCTTCTTTTTTGTTTTTTGTTTTAGGATTAGTGGGTGTTTATCACTCGGAAGGTCATGTCCCTAAAATGAACTCTAATAGAAAAAAAGAAAGAGAGCTATTCAGAAGCAGATTTTAACATGTAAAAAACATCCTGTACTTACAGACATCTACACTGGATTGGTGTAGCGCTCATACACAAACAATAAAATCAGGCTACAGCAGATAATAGTTGGAGTGTTAATCACTGAACCCCTAATACACCCAGCAATAATTTTAGGCCATGCTTCAGTTTGCGACCATTTTGCCCCAAACAACCACTCACAAATCACTTCCCTGTCGATGTATAGTTCTGGGTCTTTTCAGTTTGGGTGTGTTGAAACAAGTCTAGTCTAGCCCCAAGGCCAAGACAGTGAGGGAATCGCTTAAAGAGCTTTAAAGGCTCATATTTCCTATCCTCACCACATAGAATTTGACTTGCCTTATGACCTTAACACCATGAAATATGTTCTAGCTCCCAACTAAAACAAACACCACATAATTCTTCATCAACATCTACTCCAACAAGCCGAACAAGGTGGCAAAAAGTGAGGGAAAAGAGAAGAAAACTGTTCGCAAAGGTGAGCAACCCCAGTTTGCAATCAAAGGCCCATTTGGGAAATCATTGCAGGTGTTAGCTATGTGTCAGCGCTAAAAATAATTTACTGCCTTACGAGATCGAGTTCATTCCCTTTTTCTGTAAACATGTCATTTTTTTCTATCAATGAAGCTGATGATTTGGGGGGGGCGGGGGGGCATGCCTGGGTCAATTTGGGTGTTGCAGGAATACATATATGCAGTGGATTGCATCTTTCAAAATCACTGAAAATTCAGTAGATAAGATTTCAAAGGAGAGCTACTCTTGAATGATGATGCCTTGTGTTGTTAGCAATATTGAATTTATTGTTCATGGATTAGAAAAAAAACCCAGCACATTTTTTTTTCATAGAAAGCTGATGTAATATATCTCTTTCAGGGTCTGGTTTGACTTCCCTACATAATTGTCTAATCAATGTGGATGAACTTGAGGAGGAGGATATCCAGGACTTTAACTAGCACTAATCAGAAGTCACCTGATCCCTGGTGGAAATGTGTTTTAAGACCCACACTCTCTGGCATCCTGAGGTTGTTTAGGCTGGAACCTTCACGTTCTCCTGGTTTATCTCTAAATTTAAATATACTCATGAAATTTAAAACTCACCACTGCTTTTATTTAGGAGGAGTTTCGGAATCAGTTTATTCCATTAAAAACAATGGTTAGTTTGACAGAAGTGTTGAGGTTGTGAGGTGTACATATCAAAGCATTAATGTTTATGGTTATGATGGCACTTCTGTTTATTCTGCCGCATATGTGTTTCCCAGAGTGAACCACCATCCTGCTTTTTCAACTTGGCCAATGTCACCTGAATGTGCACAAGTTATGGCTGAGAAATACTCAGTTTGGCACAGCTCTGGAAGCTATTTATCATCAGAGCCAATTGATTGGAGCTCCAGTCTGGCCCTTGTTCAGCCTGGTGGAGGGATACTGGAGTGCGTTTGCTGGTGAAATTAGTGAGGGACATAGGGGGCCTCTGGTCTGGTGTCAGGTTTGATTAGAAAGATCCTGAGCCCCATAACACACAGCAAAAGGCGTGGAGACAAGAGCTTAAATCAGTGCATGTACAAAGTCAAGGGCATACAGGTATGTACATATAACATGGTGCCTATGGCCTCATGGAGAAACAATCTATAGAGAATAAACTCATCTCAGAACTGTGTGCGTTAGTCTTTTTGAAACGACTGTTTCAAAGGAAGACGATGCCAGTGCAGGAAGAAGGAAAGCCAGTCAAGAATTTCTCATTGATTTAGCACAGATCCCCTTCCCAGATCAATGCAGGTTGGGTCTTAAACATCTGCTTGGCTGAAGCCTCCTCCCTAATACTCGAGTGAAAAGGAAATGGATGTAAATGTCGTCAGAATCTCGAGAGCGCCTTTTTGTCAGCAAACCAGAAAAAAGCTTTTACGAAAAAACGTGACAAGGCTGCCAAATGTAATATCCCTCCTGACATGTGAGTGGGGAAGCACTTTAACAGTTAGCCCATCAAAACTCGCTTGATTTCACACTTGTTGCGATTATACGACACATTAAAGCCATTTCAGCGCTGACATTTTCCCACCATTTCTCCCACAGTCATCACAGACATTTTTCACCTGTACGAATGTCTCCTTTTTAATAATGTCTGGTTGGATTTTGGTAATGCCAAAGAAACGTAGGGCTCCTGCATGCAATGCAGCAAGGCCACATGAGAATAAGTTAACCACTTTAAATGTTATAAAAAAACAGAAAAAAGGAAATAGAAAATGATTAGACCTTCTTATACTGTTGCAAGGAATAATACAAAAAAAAAAGAGTAAATAAAGCAGTATGTCTAAGTGGCCTGAAATGGCTATTTTCTCTGTGTTACATTCTTACAACCCCATCCATCAGAGATATTTTCTCCATCATTGCAATTCTCAGCTGCACACATAGGCATCTAAGGTTGTATATGCCTGGATTTAAAGTGTTTCCCCTTTATTTTTAATTTTGATACAGACTGACAGAGGAGATGAGATATAAATACAAATAGTTTAAACAGTAGGGAACAACAAATTGAAAGAAAAACCTTAGTCAAAACACTTAAATATGTCCCAAAATGGAGTCTGTAGAGTACACATACCTTTATATTCCTTCTGCTACATTAAACATAACAAAGTAATTGCAATAAATTCCCAACCCATGATAAAAATAAAAAGCAATACATTGAAAAAATAAAGAAATCTGTTTTCAGGGGCCAAACCTTTTTCCCTGCTCTGACAGAAAGAAGGCAAACAAAAGAAAAATGGATCTACATGTCAAGTGAATCTTACGAGCTTTGTGTCTGGAAATCAAAGAAAAGCTTTTTAGAAAAAATGTGACACAACTGCCAAATAAAATATCACTCTTGACACACTAGTGGTATGCGAGTCCAAGCATTAGCCCATCAAAAGCCCGCTTGATTACACTCGTCACGATTACAGGAGACATTACTGCCATTTCTGCTCAGACGTGAATCAAATATGAATGGGGTTTCTCTCAAAAGGGCGCCGAGAGGTAGCGGATGTCTCTGGAAAGAATTTGGAGGTGAAAAGTTATTTTGAGTTGATTTTAGGGAGATGGTTCTACTGAAAGATGAGAGTCGATGGAGATGACCCAGTAAGGGCAGTGAGGGGGGAAATGAGGGAAAGTGGTGACAAGGTGGAATGGGGGTGAAATAAGAGGAGAACACATGCTTTACTTCTTACCATATACTATTCATATAATGGCACTGAGTGGTAAAGTTCAGGTGTCAAAGCCCCACCTGTTTTCATATTCAACCAATTTGGTTTACAAAAGAGAGATTTTTTTGTTTACGGTTAGCAAATGTGATGATCATAAGTAAAACCCATAAATACATAAATACATTACCTGTTGTACTATATGTAGAACATCGTCAAGGGGTTTCACAAAAGTATTACACAAACAGTTTAGGAATTATAGCCATTTTAATACATAGACCCCCATTTATAGAGGCTCAGAATTAACAACTGACTAACCAACAGTTTCATGTCCAGGTGAGGCCAATTCCCTTCTTATTTCATGACCAATGAAGCAGATAAAATATCGGAAGTTTCAATGTTTTGTATTTTATAGCGTTTCACAGTAATTTTAAATATGAAGCCCAAAAAGTGCCTATGAGAGAGGTCATCATTAGACTGAAAAAGCAAAAAACTAATATCTATCAGAGAGAAAGCAAAAACTTTAAGAGTAGCCAAATCAACAATCTGGTACATTCTTAAAAAGAAGAATTGCACTGACTAGTGCAGAAATACCAAAAGGACTGAAAAATCTCCGAACACAACTAAAGTGGATGATCCGAGAATTATTTTCGTGGTTAAGAAAAACAACTTCACACCATCTAACCAAATCAAGAGCACTCTTGAGGAGGTAGGTATGATTGTCAAGGAGAGTTTGCAGCAAGGTGCAAACCACTGGTTACACTCAAGGACAGGAAGGCCAGATTAGATTTTGCCAGAAAACATCTAAAAGAGTTCTGAAAAAAGTCTTTGGAGAGATGAAACCAACATGAACATGTACCAGAATGAAGGGAAGAGAAAATTATGGAGAAGGAGAGAAACAGCTCATGATCTGAAGCATACCACATCATCTGTCATACATGGTGGAGGCAATGTTATGGCATGGGCACGTAGAACTGCCAGTGGAACTGGGTCACTAGTGTTTCTTTATGATGTGACTGCTGACAGAGGTAGCAGGATGAATTTTGAAGTGTCCAGGGCTATACTCTGCTCAGATCCAGCCAAATGCTGCAAAACTGATCAGACAGTGCTTAACAGTGCAAATGGATAATGACCCAAAGCATACTGCAAAAGAAACCCAAGAATTTCTCAAGGCAAAAGGGATATTCTTCAATGGCCAGTGCACTCACCTGATCTCAATCCAGCACAACATGCTTTTCAGTTATTTAAGACAAAAGTGAATGAAAAGGTCTGTCAGATAATCTCAAGGGAGGAAACAGCATCAAGTGATGTCCATGTTTTCTAGACTTCAAGCAGTCATTGATTACAACAGATTTTTATCCAGGTATTAAAAACAATCCTTATATTTAAAATTATTAGTTTGTCCAATTAATGTTGAGCCTCTGAAAATGGGGTAGTATGTATTAAAATAGGTGTAATTCCAAACATTTAATGCAAAAATTTTTGTAAAACCCTTTGAATTTAAGTTGAAAGTCTGCACATCAATAACATATTGATTGTTTGATCTAAAATCCACTGTGGTGGTTTACAGAGGCAGCCAATGTGGTTGTGTTGGTCACTCTGGCACGAACAGCACGCCCAAGCTGATCCCACAAGTGTTCAATGGGGTTGAGGTCATAACTTCAGGCAGGCCATTCCATCCTCCCCACTCCCAAATTCTGGAGGTAGTCTCTGATAAACTCCGCTCTGTGGGGGCAAGCGTTGTCATCTTAGAGGATAGAGTTCAATCCCAGACTAGAGATATGGGATTGCCACTGGTTGCAGAATGATGACAAGCCTTGTTTTTCCAGTGAGGGAGATGCTCAATTTGGAGATGGTACTAGGGCTCACTCCAAATAATGCTGCAACTTGGTTATGCAGAACACGAGCTTGAAGTTGCCCTATAGCATGAGCACTATCCAAAACAGTCAAACGTGGCATGCTTGGAGCAGACACCAACTGACTGCTGTAGCAGGGTCCATGCTCACAGGTGCTGCTAATCAGGCGGTAATCAGGGACCTGATTGTCAGCACCTGGGGTACCAGAAGCTACAAACAAGAGGCAGTAGCAGAATGAGCTGTTTGGCATTGGCAGAGAAGATTTGACAAGTTTTTCATGGGCACAACCCACATACTCAACTCTGCTGCTCAACCCACAAATGCATTTTTCTTACAAATGTGGCACCATTTAATGGGGAGTAAACAGGCTTTCCAACTGTATAAGAGTCATTGCCAAGAAGCATTGTTACTACAAAGAAATAATCAACCAAACACAAATTTTCTTACTTTTTGTGCTTTTTATATTCAGCATTCATCGTATAAATTCACAGACCTCATTTGTAAAGATATTAGTAATATTTTGCTTTTCGAAGTAGGCACCAATGACAATAGACATGACAGTGAATAAGCCAGAAAGCAAGAAAAGCTGAGCTGAGCTTGACTTTGTGGCATACCAAAACTAATGCTGTACTCAGTTTCAAGATCAACAACAAGAAGGTGACTCAAAATAGATCTTTTTTTCTTTCTTTTTTTTTTCACAAGGTCGCTTATGCGTACACCAAATTCTCAGATTTTACAAAACTTGGAAAATAACCAGGGGACACATTGTACCTGCTTAAAACCATTATTTTAGCAATACCATTGTGAACATGTTAGTATTTGTACCAAACCCTTACCATAAGTGAGTAAAGCCTCACAGAGCTGTTATCATGGTCATTAGTCTTGTTAGATTTTGAATGGCCAACATAATGTTAATTTAATAAAATAACTTAATAAAATAATATATATAATAAATAATAATATAACTTCTGCACGTGCATATGCTCTGTATATGAATATATGATGTGCAGTGTGTGTGCTTCACTATCTCAAGTAGCTGTACAATTATGCCATCAACGTCAACAGCAGAATGAAATTGTCAGTCAAACAGACAGGCAGGTAGTCACTTAGTTTCAGCCATTAAATATTCAGCAGCAGGTGCTTATCTTCTGGCTTCACCAATACCGAGTGAGGTAGCAGGATTAAACCCAGTCTATTATTCATTCTTCCCCCTTTCTCTTTTTCCACAATAATAATGTCATGCTACGCTTAACTCTGTTTGTTTTACTGTGAACATTTTTCCTTATTGTCGACATCTATGTTGCACTAATCAGCTTTACCACATTTTACTGCTGCAAGTCATGGTTGGTCAGATTTTTCTGTGTGCTTTTTGTGGCCAAAGCAATTGCATCAGATCAGCTGAAAAGAAAGGAAGGTTTATATGCTACAGATTGATGTTAAAAACAAAACAACTGACTCTTCTTTTTTGTCTATCCTTAGCTTCCATTTCCAGTCTTTTCTTTTCTTCCTTTCTTCAGCTGGCACCTTAACAAATACCCCACACTTCTCATACACACCATGTTTTCACTCCTTTCAGTCTTTTTTTTTTCTCTGATCATACCTTTGATGTACAGGTCTACTTAGAGGTGTTAATGAAGGCTACTCCACAAGCCACTAAAAAAAACTTTTTTCTGAAGTATGTTAATAAATCAACAATTTCTTTTGGTGATTGGATTTTCAAAAAATCTTCTAGTCTGTTGTAAAGTCTTTGGCTGAATTTCACATCACAGAGTATCACCATCATATGACAAATATAGATGTATTTATGTAAACTTGGCCAATTTAATTTTCTTTGAATTTCAGTTTTTCCGTGGCTATACCTAAAATAAATATTTTATTATTTGATTTTTAAAAGTTACAGTGTTACTGGACTGGGACTAATGAGCCTACATCAGCCACACTGTGGCAATAGGGCTATTGAGTTGGTATATAGTAAGCACTGAGCCTTCAAATCCAGTCGGGTCTGTGGATGGCGCCACTAGTAGCCAGCCAGACTTTCTCCCACCTCCGCCCTCCTCCCACTTCCCTAGTGAGGAGCACTCATAGCCAAGGTCCAGGAATTAGCCCCAGCACCCGGCCAGACAACAGATCAATGGGCCTGGTCCTGTATTGATAGGGCCACTTGGGCTCCAGAAGTGCCTGCTAATCCCTGCAGTTTATCAGCCACACTGGCTGCCAGTTGTCTGGCACAGTTCTGTGTTGTGCAGACTGGCTATTTTTTGGACACACACTCTCTTAATCATACACTTTCCTGTACACACATTTTCTTGCACACTTTACCCATAACCACATGTCTCCACCTCTCTCATCATCCTCCCCTTTTCCCTTGAACATGGCGTCAATTGCATTATCTCGGGTGTTAGGGCCGCAGCTATAGAGTTCCTTGTTTGAGTTAGCCGTGGCTGGGTGGCTGTAACTTTATCCAGTGTTCTGCTAAAGGGGCAGGAGGCTGGCTGGCTGGTAGACAGAAAGTCTGACCGGAGCGTGGACCATTGATTCTAATGGGCTTTTTAGGGGGCCTAATGATGGGAATCTGTTCACGCCTCGCTTGTCACGCCTAATTAAGCCAAAGCAACAATGAGTCCATTCACACTGGCTTAAGTTACATCTCTCATCCATCCCATTAGAGCTGGTTTTGCTCACTTTAGCCAGGGTAACATGACTGGCTCATGCACAAATTTGAGGCTGGACGTTGTGGAGCCATTCTTCCAGCTTATGTATATTTCACTCTTTTTTTCCTGTTTTTTAGATAAGTTGTATTTTGTCAACTGTGTTCATTTTCTAATAATGTTAGGGTTTTCCATCTTCCAGCCAAATGTGGCTGTATCGGGTGCTTCTCAGCTGAAGGACATCACATTTAGAAAGTACAGAATGGACTGAACCACGCTGATTAATTCACAGCCTTTAACTGTGCAACCAGACTAACATTTCATCATTAGTTAGACTGTTTGCACACTTAAAGGCTGTGAATTAATCAGTGTGCTCCAGTTCCTTCTTTCATTCCTGTGTGTGCATTTTCCATTTGTGCCTATAAAATAGCACTTAGTTGTTTTAGAATACCATTATAGGATAGTCAGACATACCTTCTTTTTAACTATAGGTAGACTTTATGACTTCAGTGCTACAATTTTGGTGGGCTATGATCAACATCCCTTCCAGCCAGTACCCTTTCCAGTACAGACTGTTCATGTAATGACTAAATTGATTGGGATTTTAATTAAGTTCCCTAAAGCTGTACTCAGTGAATACACTCATATTTGTAGTAACTGTTGATCCCAGCAAACCCATGAATCTGGCCACTAGTGACTGACGAAATTTTAACATGCAAAACTGCCTTCAGCCATTTGTTATGATCCATAATTGGCAGGTTATCTTAACCTGTATTTCACTTGGTTGTTTTGTGTGTATATCTGTGTGATTGTGTGTGTATGGAAGCATGCATTACGCTTGTAGTTCAAGTCACCTGTGAGGTCAGATTGAATAGCTTCCTGTCAGGCATGGCGATGGCCATCTATCAGGTGTGTGATGGAGCTGACAGATAAACCCCCTTCATAGCCTTGCTCTCTGGCCCTTTTTGTGTACACATGCTTTTAGCCAGCCACTTAACTGCCAGAATTAGGTCTGTGAGGAGATAATTGCAGGGTGAATGTAGACAACAGCTAGTGGGTGTGTGATTCCAAAGAACCATAGACACCCTTTGTCAACCTTTACCTGTGCTTTTGTCTCATGGCATAGTGTCTCTGTATGGTTGGAAAGGGAGGAAAGAAAGAGAGTATACTTTTTGTCTGTGTGAACATGTAGCATAATGTGTGGGCTGGGCATTACCTTTGCAGTGAGGACTGTTTGTTCGTTCTAACATGAATGCTGTCTAAAGATGGGGAGTGTCTGTAAATATTGATCTCCTGTCTGTTACTGCATGAGGCACTCTGCCACAAGCTAATTCAGTCTCCAGCTTTTCTCCTGTTCATCCCTCATTCTATTCTTCAGGTTGTTTGACAAGATGTCAGCTCACATATGGCATGATGAGACATACAGAATAAAGTACTTTGGTATGAAGATCAGATCTCATATAACCTATGCTGAAATAATGTTAAAGAAATCCATCAGACTGTTTTAAAAATGGGACTTTAGTTGAAGTTCTTCCTGCCATCATGCATATTCTATTGATCAGTGAAATCATTTAGGAAGCTTTAGAGATGAACTTGCCAAACTGGTTTGGATACAACAAGCTGTCAGTGACTAGATTAATGTGAAATCTGATATTGAGATGCACATGACAGGATGCTTTAGCACTTAAATATTGGAAAATATGTGGAGCACAGTGTTTGAGTGTGTGCTGCACTGTTGGCACAGAGTATAATCATGCTTCTGCTGTACATCATCTGACCTTACACTAACAGCTCTCAAAAGCCAGTCTTGTGATTGGTGGAAAGACAGGAATGACGACCCCATTTAGGGGTCCTGACCGTGACTTCAACCCTTACCCTTCCGAGACAGGATAAGGAAACACTGAGGAGAGAAATGAATGACTTCTAATAGCAGATACTAATTCATAGGAGCCTGCAGGTATCATTAAACTTTTCAGTCATCAGCGGGCTGTGATTTAATAAGGGTTGTAGGTAAACAGTCACGCAGGGCATGAAAGGAATGGCTGTGTCATTAGGATTTGTCTGTGTCTGAACATTGCCTGTGTTTGTCCCCAAATCTTTGCAAGCATTGTCTCTTTGTGTATGACTTCACTGTACAGTACTTATCTACTCAAGATGAGCGAGAGGTTTGCAAGTACGTGCTTAATAGTATCACAAGAATATGTGGGGGACAGGATGCCCCCATCACAAAGTTCACATGGCGCCTTAAACATAGCCCTAAGGTGCTGTGATCAGTTGGAGAAATTGATGACTTTAGTTCTGCTGTGACTGGAAAATGTCCAACAGATGGTCCTGATAACACCACTTGTTTTTCACCAAGCATTGCATTATGGTGTCCTCTTGGAGGTCTGGGATAGTTGGATCACACCTAACATGACTAGTTGTAAATGTATGTATTAATCTTCTCTGGACTCATGAATCAATAACAATACATTACAGCACAGTGGAGGAAGAAACAGGCTGGAAAAACCATTACACCGTTTCAGGCTTTGTGGATGGACATAATTGCAAATAAATAAATAAATTTGTATAAGCATTTTATATTACATGTTAATCTACATATGTTAATGTACAAAAGATAATTTTAAAAAGTTGTATCTTGCTTTTATGCACTCATTTTTGGTGCTCTTATGATAGTGATGTTGCACATGGGTGATGGTTTTGTTGTTTACTTCAAGTGAATTTCTGTTTTTGTTGTCCTCATCATCATCCAATTAATTATTTATTTATTCACCACAGCAGGGTCACATAATACATTTTAACAGCATCAAAAGTCATGTAGACGTAATAATTTTGTTGTCTCATGGTCCTGAGAAAAAAGGGCATATGAAAAGACAAGACAAAATGTCAACATATCAAGTTCATCATCATCCAGGAAACAAAGTTGCCCATGAAGCAAAACAGGCACTTTATTTTCATTTGAAATAATAGTTTGCTCCCTGATGTTTATCTGATTTGTTTGATATGAAGGAAGACTTTACGTACTTTTTTCTCTTTTTTGTACTTCTGCCATGCAGCTAAAAGTTCTGCCACTAAAGTTTTCATATCTTGTCTTCCATATTTATGAGTTTTTAGTATAAGTTATCTAAATGTGTTCACAAAAACACAATATGGTTCCAATTTATTACTTGGCTGTCACTCAGAGTACTTTCTAAACCCAACCAGACTTAGCCTGGTCACAAAATAACAGAGAGAGAGAGACATCAATTTGCTTTCCCCTGCCATTCCTACATAAAATCAGTGGTGCCATGACAAAGCTTTTGGCAAGCCCCCAGAGATGCAAGAAAACAAACTCTGTGAATACTGCCTTTGAACAGTAACCTGCAAAACAGTGACATCTTTTTCAGCTTCTCAACATCATGAGAATCATCATCAAGAACCCCATTGAATAACCCTGATGAATTTCTGTTTTTTCACAATTGCTGTTTTATTGCCTAAATAATCTGTTAAAGGCCTTTCAGAGATTTGCCATCAAATCTACCTTGTAAGGACAGTTAGTACCTCAGACTTAACAGATAACAGAATAAACTGTTATATACAACAAAGTTGCTGTCTTCCATAAAAGTTTGTAAATCCCTAGTTCATAACAGTTGCATGTGTGTTATATGTGAGAAACTGTGAGATCAGCTGCTTTCTGATAAAGCTCACAAAACAAACAGTTGTACAGAGAAACATACAGAGACTCCTCAATTTTTGAAATGCATTACTTGTACACCGATCAATGCTATACAGAGACCCTGTTCACAGCTGTCTCACTGCAGCAAAATCAAAGATGGTGGCACCTCGTCGACATAGTGAACATGACATCTTGTCTTTGCTTTTCTTCCCGACAGCCCCTGGTTCTTGTCTCCCCAACGCCAAGCAATGCTTTCATAACCTGTTGGACCACACGGCATGTCACAGGCTGGGCCTCTTCGTGTGTCACATGGCTGATCAACCCTGTGTGGCAGCTGCCCGACGCCCTGTCTGGCAGCTCACCTCTGTCACTGTCAGGCTCTCACATTCCAGTTTCTAAATCACAAATATGATTTATAGCTTGAAAAATAGTGAACGCTGCAGAAATGCATCAGTGTTTGTTTTTACTTTCTTTTTTTCAATTTTAAGCAATTTTTTTTGGCAAAATGGCAAAATTGGCTTTCCTGAAATTATCACAATTATGAAAATCTAACTGGGTTTTTAAAGATTTCATACTAAATCACTGTCTGTTGTTCTTCAGCTACGTGATAATTGCTAAGAATGAGTTTCTGGCCATCTAGCTCTGGGGTAAAAAAGCTTCTAAAGCATCTCTTTTTGAGGCTGACAATCAGGGTCATCTTGATGGCTGACCTCTCTGTTGTTCAAGCCATGCTTGAACAGCAAATATGTGTATTGAGGTACACCATTCCAAGCCACCCGCAGACACTGAACAGACTAGCAGTGACAGATAAGTAGCAAGACGAGCCCTGACAGGTCACAGCTTCTATCATGACGTGACACCTAATAAGTGGTGTTTTCTCTCCCAGAAACACGCATGCAGGCTCACTCATGAGCATGGGGCCCAAAGGCTTTCGAAATATTACGAGTTTTTGGTGACACGTGATGAAAAATTAGAGGAAAGAAGGCGCTAGCAAAAGCACCTCAGAAACTTCTGTTCCCTCTAGCCTTCATACCGCAGTGTTTTGAGTAGTATTTGACTTATCTCATTTTGTTTGCATGGTATGTTAAACAGTCGGCGAACACAGACAGATATGTTCTGTTTGGTCAGATTTCACTCTTTGTGGGTGTGTGAACGCTCCCACACCTTTTCATAAATGAAAGGGAGGATTTGGAGCTATCAACGACTCTATAAGCGTCATGTTAAAAAGGTCTACATTATGATTTACTCTGTTTACTCACATTTTTTTCCCCCTAAGGCACAGTGGAGTGCTCACAGATGAGGTTAGGATCTGGTCATGTCTCTGTGATGCTTCACATGATTTAGCCAGTGTGAATGGTGCTGTTTGTTGGGGTTGGGAAAGGAATAGGCTATTTGTCATACTTGGGGGAATTTTGAGTAGAGGGCATAAACTTAAATGTTATGCCATCATTTAATATTTATTGAAGGTAGCTGTGTGGTGAGGATTTTTCTTTTAATTAAAGTAATAAGAACTTTTTTTAAATTTACTTTGGGAATTCATTAGTTATGAAGAGGATATAGATGGTGGATGTCATATGAGGTAAGCGCTATACCATTTCACAGTTTGTTTTATAAGCAGGTTTTAACCCTGTAACACCAAGTGTATCATATTTGATACATGAATTTTTGTGAGTTTTTGAGACTTCCACATCTTTTTTTTTTTTTTGAAAAACCTAAATAAATTGCACAATACATTTTTAAGCAATAAAAGCACTTTATACAACATGCCTCATTCACCCATGCACTTTTTCTTCTTAAATGCTTTCAATCTAACATTCATAGTCCGATAAACACATTGGAGAGCAACTTGGGGTTCAGTATCTTGCCCAAGGATACTTTGGCATGCAGATTCAAGCAGCCAGGGATTGAACCACCAACCTTCCTGCTCTACCTCCTGAGCCACAGCCACCCCAAAAACATTTATGCAAATTAATATTTAATTTCTTCTTTTTTTTTTTTTTAACTGTCAGAAGATTCAATAAACACTTTTTCAAAAAATTAGAATTTTCAGGCAATTATTCCATGGTTCAGGCTTTAAAGGGTCAATGACTGTGATTAAGGATTTGTGAAAGACTGACTTATGGAAGAAATATTCAAGTGATGTTTCAAGAATTAACAGTTTCTTCAGTGTGATAGGTTTGCTAGGAAAACCCTTCCTAATTCTTTCACTTCCTCTTGTCAGAAGGATTTATACTTTTTATCTCAGACAGCACAGTTACGATCCCCCCGTGGCAGCACTGATCGATGATTTCAGTTTTACTCTGTAACCTAAGCCTGTTTCGCATTCAGCAACATTACCTGCTTCCTCGCTGGCCCTTTGAGTACTGCTGGCACTTAGTCCACCTGACACAGGGGAGATGAATATGAAATGCCTCTTGCTTAGTTTCCTTTCACAGCTATTGTTGCTTCTGTGATTAGATTTGGGATTGAAGTGCCCTGTAAACCAATCTGTAGGTGGGGTGTAAGACTGCCACACTTCAAAGTACCTTGGCAAGATACACAACTGATTGCTGTTGCAGCAACGTTTATAGCTCCCGGAATGTGTTGTCCATAGATCAATGTGCAGTTTATACTGACTAATATCCGGTCTCTGCTAATTCTATATTGCTCATGAGGTCACAGTCATAATAATAATGAACTCAATGACAGTAGACATGCTCTGTCCAGCAGCTACCGTTAGCAACAAGCTAACTATAGTCACCTTTTGCTCCCCCCTAACCCATGTAACTATAGCCACACCAACTCTCTGTAGCTTATCTGCCCCCAAAGAGATTGCCTTGCTGGATGGGAACTGCATCTGTTAAAGCATGTAGCTGTCAAAGCAACTTAGCCACCAGCCTCTCAGACATGGCCCAGGGGGAGCTGTCCTTTCTGGGCCAGTGAAGCCCGATTTTGTTTTGGGGCCTCGGCCATGCAAGGATGTCTTTAGTTGGATGGAATGATGAGTTGCATCGGTGTAAAAAGACCAATTTTGTCCTCTTTCAACACAGATCACAATGAATTCTAATCCAAGAGTGGCAGCTGTGTTTGAAATTTCATGGCGCCTGGATCTACAGATTGGCTTAAGGGCTGCCGCTGTTGGTCATGGTGAGATCAGTGCCAGTGCTGGTGTGTGTGTGTGTGTGTGTATGCATGGAGAGAGTGGGGTTTCTGTGGTTTGGTAGTGTTGATCATTTTGTGGTTCTATAATGCCATGCTTTAAAGTCACACAGGGGCCTTGGATTTCCTAGCGTTTTCAGATGGAAATTTAACACTTCAAGCCCCCTGTTCAGTGGCAGCACTGAACCGTGATTAGATCTTGCACTACCGTGTAGAGAAAACTACAGGGTTGTCCCTCTTTCTATGTATATTTTTTCTGTGTATATTTTCCTTGTATTTCATTTTCATTGTATACAAGCTACTCTAGAACGAGTTTCAAGTTCATTTGGTTAAAGCTAGGCTCTTTTCTTGTGCTTTGTTTTCCTTCTCTTTTTTCTGGTGGTGGTGGATTACAAAGATGTATTTTAGGTTAGAATGGTAGATACAGACAGAATACAACCTGACCTATGTGCAGATTGACAGAAATAACGCACATAGTGATAATTTTTCATGAAAGATTTTCAGTATGTGCTATTTCCCAAGCCTCCCTTCTCTCTAGCATGTTTAGCTCCTTCTAGAACAGGTGTTAGCCAGAAGATATGGTGGACGAATTAGGACAAGTTTGTGAGAGATTGTCAGCAAAGGCTTAGATTTTGAGATTACACATATGGGCAGGGGCAGTATTAACACAGGAAATTCACACTTTAATCCGCATGTAGAAGATCTACCAAGGGGTTATATCTGGGGATGTATCCATATTTTTAAGATTTTTCTGTTTGTGCTGGAGTTTCAGTGAATAATGCCACCTAAGCTGTCAAATCCACTGATGTATGTTAATCTGTGTGACTGAAAACAGCTTTCCACATAATCCAAAAAATTTAATCATAAACACTGAAGACATAAAAGTAGAATGGGTTCAAATAGTGAAACAATTTGATTCCTGACAATATCATCTGTTTGTTATGGTTTGATATTATGCTTCTTATGTAGCCACTAATTGTAGCTATATGATTACAATACTTAATGTAATAATGGCAGTTTAATTTATCCAATTGGCTGGCTTGTCTCTGTATAAACTGATGCCTGGAGCTCTGCAGTGTGTCTTATAAGAGCCTGCAGTCGAGGAGGGTCAATATCAACATATTACTGGGCTCTAACAGAGCCGCAGACAGTCACAATGAGACAGGATCAGCAAGTCAGCAGCACCTGCCGCTCTCTGCATGAGGCCACACACACAAGCACACACTCGCACAGCCAAGGATGCGCAAGCAATGCACATACAAACACAGATAAATAAGCACATAAAGACATTTGAATACACACACACACACACAGACACACACACACACACACACACAGACACACACACACACACGAATCAGGCGGTGTGCTGG
>VUQS01002349.1:10595-27400 GCA_015108495.1 Heterochromis multidens | reverse complement strand
GAGGTATGCTTCATCACAACAGAGGAGACCTTTTGTTTTCCCTTTTCAAAGGATTTCCAGCACTCCCTGCTCCAATCATAGCCCCTATTCATAAAAAAAAGCTGAAAGCTCAAGTGGATGGTGATGGAACATATAAATGTACTTCTCTTGCTGTGATGTTTACTGATGATCGTTGTCTGTAGTGAAAGCTATTGGGAGGAACCCACATGTAAAATACTATGTTCTTTGTTAAATACTGGATGACCATTCAGCTTGTGGACACAGTGACATTACTTTAACACTTTAACTGTATGTGTTAGGTGATAATCTGTAAACATGATCACCGTTAATTCACTGAATTATCCTTATAGTGAGTCATTATCTATGTATGGTGTTACTGCACCTTCACAGCACAGAGGTGGTGTGTAATTTCTTTAACAGTAGGGGTCACTCTTCTCTCCTGCCTAGTGGCGCTTTCAGATCTGAGGCCTATAGCACACACAGACACAGATGAACCAGAGCAAAATAATCAATCATAGATACATGGCAGCACTGCATGCACATACAGAGACACCGACATCAAGGAAATTCATACGTACACTTGCTGTTCTCCCCACATAAAGGTCTGCGTGCCTTGTACCACAGCATCTGACAGCAACAGTAGTATTGCTTGTCTTGTGGTAGCTGTGGTTAGTGTCATACAAGAACAGCTACTGAGATGCCTGTGGACTCAGAAAAGCTTCCTGTTAGGGGCTTGTCACTGAATAACCCAGGGCTGGTGTGTCAGCTTTCTCTGGGACCAGAGGGAAGGCATGCTACTGAGGAGCCACGGCTCCAGCACACACCGGCCCAGCTCCAATCACTAACCTGGCCACGGAAACCACAAAGCCCTGAATCCATTTTAAATTGACAGGATAAGAAAACAGCAATCGTCCAACTCCAATGAAACATTCACCATCAGAGAAACTTCAAATATGAATATATATAAGCTCCGTGCTTGTGTAACAATGTAAATATGCTGTAATATCTGATGAAGCCACCATCTGGTGGCCTGTTATGCATTTTAAAGAAACAAACAGCTCCAAGAATGGCTTTGATTTTCACACAGAAAACAAGGATGAACCAATTTACTGCTTTCAGGAAGATTTTTTTCAACATATTAAAAGAAATCCATAAATATAAAGTACTCAGAAAGTGATGTTGGTTTGGATTCTCTCTTGAACTTTACCATCTATACTTTGTACCTTCTGTTAGCACTAAGGCACTGATGAAATCCAGAAGTAAAATAGCTTTGGTGGGTGCTTTCCTTTTCAAATCTTTCATCTCAGGCTGGCTAACCTGATCCCATGCAGCCAGACTCTGAGCCGGAGGTTTCTGCACTTCCTGGTGTCCCAGTAATGATTGTTAATGATGTCATCTGATCAGCGGGAGAGGATGTGTGCGAGTATGTGTATTTGTGTGTTCAAAATCCTGCTGTGTGTGTATGTGTGTGTCTGTGTATACAGTCATGGATGAAGATACCTCACCAGATTGAGTAGGGGGTCATTTCATTTGGCGGGGGCAGGAAGTGTAGAATACAATGAAGTCCAGTGTCTGTTCATACAAACATAACTGTCTTCATCTTCTGTCTGAGTGAGAGGCCGTCACCACCACCCCCACCCCCCATCTTTCACTTCCACTTCTCACTTACTACTTACAGAAGCAAGGAAAAAAGTAAGTTAAGCCTTTGTAATTGTCTAAATTTTACATTAACTGGTCAGAAGATCTGCTCTGATCTTCATCTGATTATAGAAACATGGAGCTAACCTGGGAACACTGAGCTAAATGCACTGAAAGTCAGACTACTCCTTTCTTAAGAAGCAAATAATATTTCTACAACTAATGTCAACGCTGTTGGCTGTTTGTAAATCAGCCTTGCCCAACACTGAGAAATGCACTGACTGACTAACTGTATCATCCTCTACTTTCAATAAACTTTCACTGCATAAATAGAGAGAAAGAAAACACACTTGGGAGTCACTGTATTTGTAGCTGTAAGGCACATACACAAGCACGTACTTAAGCGCGTGAAAGGAGACATATCTATCTATACCATATAAAATGGGGCAATAATAAGCTCCTTCAATATTTTGGAGTAAGTGAGATGTAAGAGTTGAATAAACAGCTGAATAAAATCAAGGATTTCAAAATAAGAGTAAGGGGAATATCCAACATCAAATCGATTGTTTAGTTGTCTTATGGATAAAAAAAATTTAATTAATTAAAATGAATATAATAAAAAAGAAAATTTAAATATGCCCATCCAAGTAAAGTCTATCTGTGGGAAATAGTGTGCCTATATAGTTTTTTTAGGAGGAAGCCCCCCATTTTTGTTTTTCCACACTGCAGAAACTAGAGATAATAAAACTTCTCAAATTCTCCAATTTTTTTAGTCTTTTTTTAGGTCCTAGAGGGTTCTTTGTATTGAGTTTAGTTATTATCCCTGATATTTTTTCCCCTTTACATTTCTAATTGTTTCTCCACTAGTTGAGTTAACTCACATTTGATTAGGATATCTAATTGACTGTTGTTACCTTTCTTGTTTTCATAAGCAGCATTTGTGGTGTGCTGTTTAGTTGATCTCTTTTACAGGTTTTACAGGCCCACAATTTCTTAAAATAGCTTGTTTTTATTCATTTCTGTATTTTTGCTATAATTTTTATAAACGTTTTTGAGTTTAAAAAAAAACCACACACACACACTTTAAATAGTACACCTTTGACTGTTTAGTCTCTGACAGTGTTGGAGGAAATACAGCACAATTTTAACTTTTCAAAGTGAATCTACAAAGAAAATGAAGATACTGACACACAATTACAAGAAATTGAAAGATCACAACAACTAAAGTGGATCTGATCATAATAAAGGTAGGCATTTGGCCTCATTATTGGGACTAGGTGCTAAAACCTGCCAGAGAAAACCTTTGTGGATCAGTGCTTCAGCATCTTACTGGTAATTTACAAAGAAAATAGTTAAGAATAATGTTAGTTACACAAACATAAAAGAGCAAGGAATGGGCTTCTCACGCCAACATATGCTAAACCAAGCATCCAAACCAATCATTGTTGTAATGCTGGATTTCACAGTAAAACACACAGCGTGATCACAGCATCATTCATCATGTTGTTGTGATTGTAGCTGTTGCTGTACCACCTGCCTACTGGCTTTTATGTCATGTTAGCATTCCTGTTGGTGGTACCAACATAAACAGAAAAACACTGCTTTTGCTCTACTTGGGGTGAGCTTCCTAGAAGCTCCCCTCAGAAGCTACCCATTGCCAAGAAATATTTAGTTTGTGCCTTGTGAGTCAAATATTTGGGACAATCCATTATTCTTTTGCCTGTTACATGCATTTAACTTGGCTTTGTATCTGTCTGACCAGTGATAGCTTTTACTATGGTAAAGTGTTAAGCTAACATGTACAAACAGACATGCTCATTCACATTATGGCCTATGTGGACTATGTGGTTATCATGGAGAGAGGAAATAAGCAGCATTTCAAAACATATTTCACTACTGTTACATAAAGGAAGTCAAAACACTTCCCATATCTTCAGCAAGATGGACCCATGAGACCATAGCCCAGCTGCTAGATAGCCTAAAATGCTGCATGTATCTCACACAAACAATGTTTAATGATTTCCTCTTACAAACGTAAAGATGTGGGCAGACAAGGCATTATAAAAGCCTTGCAGATAGTGCTAATGGAGCCGTGGTTGTTAATGGGCCAGCAGCACTCTCCAGTGATAAATGATGCTTATCATACTATAAGCACAAAGGATTTGTTACACTTTTCCCACTGCCCATCCTTTGATACAGCCACAGATAGCACCCTAATGATCTGTGGCATTTCTGTGGCTTATCATACATGGTGTGACACAATGTCATATTAGAAAACTGTTTTCCTTTCTTTTTAATTACTAAAAATACATTTTTAGTTTGAGGGTATAAATTATTTATACTCAAGATTTAAAATTTAAAAAATCATATTTGAATGATAAAAGCCTATGCGACTGTTCTCACCGTCTGTCCCAACTGTCTTGCTGATCACTCAATTGTCAAAGAGGCCTGTAGCTGCTCCTTTTTGAGCCTTGTCAGGGGAGATCGGCCCATGAGAGTGCAGATCATTTACCAGTGATACAGTTAGTCCCTAGACAAATGGCTGTAATTACATCATGTTTGGCATCTTATGGTGGGGGTGAAGGTGAAGGGGCATGACCTGCACTTCCAGAGCACAACCTGGGAATGTAGACATGAGGCTTGAGTTTGCTTGTGACAATGGCTGGTGTGGTGACCTGGCTAACGGGCCACAGCTGAGGTCCTCCAGCATCCATCTGTTCAATTCACCTCCATGACGCCCCTGTATTGATGTCAGGATGGAGGAACAAGACCAGACTGTACATAGGTGAGATTTTACATACTGATTCATTCATTCATTCATTCATTCATTTACTTTCTTATTTCCACTTATCCAATTCAGGGTTGCGGGGTCCCAGCTGTCATAGGGTGAGATTTTATATACTCTCTTTTTTAAAAAAATATTGTCTCAGCCATAAATCCACAACAAGGTACAATTTTATGTCCTTTACTGCGATTCTTTTTTTTGTATTGAAACTATAATAGCAAGTGAAAACAAATTAATTTAATGATGCCAAGTGCCAATTTAAGAGCTAATTGTTAGTTCTTTTCTGTAATGCAAGTGAGAGGTAGAGAGGATAGTTGTATAATGACATCTCTCCACACCAAGGTAAAAATCTATTGGTTTGATGATTTTCTGGAAAATATTATGAACTGACAAAGAGCACAAATGGACTCGTTCGTCATATTATATTTTACTATATCTGCTCTGATACAGAAAACATATATCCTCATTAACCATACACTGACCCAGGAAATTTATACCATCCTGGTTAATACAGTTGTCTTTTGATCCTAGTCATTAATGCACCATTAGGACTATAGTTTATGTACTGTTTTATGCAGCACTCACTACCTTAGACCTTATTATGAGAAAAAAAAAAGATCAATATCCAGATATATGTGGATCTGGAAGGAAAGAGTGTTTTTTTGTTAGAAAGTAAATTGAGCCAAAACTTTTCTGTCAAAGCAGTAAAAGACATCTCGAAAATTTGTGGCAAATCAGAGGCAGATGTGTATGTTTATAAAGATAAATTGAATTAAAGACTAGTCCGTGCTTTGTTGCCCAGACACACTGGGTCCTCAGTGGCCTTCTAATCATACTGTCGGTGATTTAACTGGCTTCAATGGGTAATGCCATTTAAGGGTAACTAAGGCAGGCACCAGGAAATGAAACACGGTTGCCTTAACATGGATTGTTGAAGTAGTGACTTGACTCTCACCCCCGCCAGCCCCTCTTTCTTTATAACTAGACAGAACCAGGGCTAAAGAAAAGAAAAAAAAATACTAAGTAAATTGCTCTCCATGGAATGTATCTGGCTATCTCTTACTCTGAGGCCTGTGCACAGACACAACCATGTACACAAATGTCACCATGGTTTAAAACATTACATACATATTCTAATTGGGCAGGTTATAGCCCTGTTCCTGCCAGGGCCTATCACATCTTGATTGCCAAGCTTTGCCATATTTGTGGGTGCCATTTTTGCTATCCATACTGCTTCAATCTTTTTACATTGAAAGCATGGATATGCTTTAGGCTGGATGTTTCTGTAAAAGGTGTTATACAAGCAATGTTTAAGAAGATGACAAAAAACTTTACGGTATTTGAACTAGTGAGATAAGCTTACTGGAAGTGTCTAGTATAGGCCTAAGTAGTTCTGAGAAACCTGTTTATTTCCTGCACTGAATAGGCCCTGTTATGAACTGGCAACCAGGTCCAGGGTGTAGCCTTCCTCTGCTGTGACCATGACTTGAATAAGAAAATAGATGGATGGATTAATTTGTGTTTCTTGTTCCACACCTTCAGCCAGGTTGTCAACGCTGTGCAAACTAATGGCCTTAAAATATGGTCATGCAAGCAGCTGGCAACAATGTTTCATTTTTATGCACTAAGCAATTAGCAAAATTATTTTATTTTGTGCAACATTGCTTTTTGAGGATTTATGTCACATTTTAACTGTACTGTGGTTATACTGACAACTATAAAACAAACCTCAATATTTCCATACTGTTTCGTCTTTAAATTTGGGTGTTGCACATGCCAGAATACAACAAATATTCTGACTGTTGTTTCACCTTTAGTTTTTGGATCAAATAGTGGTAACAATTACAATATTGCTTTCTTTTTATTTGTTTCAACAAAAAAGTGGCCCATAAGTAACCCATTATCCGACAAATACAGATTTATTTTAAATAAATCAACATTATAATAAAGTGTGCAAAAAGTGAAGGGCTCTAAATACTTTCTGAATCCACCGTGTATTTTATTCAAATCATTTTGCACTGAAATTATCTTAACACAAAGTCAAGTTCCCCCCACCCCTCCTTCTCCTAAGAAAGACCCAACCCTTATTCCGGGGAAGGTCCTTCATTATTCCCCATCAGGTCTGCCATTTTTCACCTTTGTCTAAAAATACAATGGAGGAGGTGGGGAGGTCTGAAAGATTGCTCAAGAATTGCCGGAACAATGTGAACGAACTTGGATGGGCTAAAAATACAGCACAGCGTGTGAATACGATAAAGGACTACAGGAGAGAGGACGCTGACAAAGCTTTGCTGACTTTCAAGTGGGAGAACAATGTGGCAGACACTTTCAGGGCGTTTGGCTACACACTGTGGCGGCTGGACAGGCTGTGAAGCAGGATGTCAACATCAGCCCTCATGGAGAGAAGTGAAGGCTGCTCCAATAAAGCACATAAAGTGAGAGTGAACAAATAATAAAATTCTTATTTTAAAAAAAATGGTGAAAACATAAGGAAGTCATGTACAAATGTAATAACACATGAGGCATGTGAGTGTTTGTAGAGAAATCCAAAGGTTCAGAAATAGAGGCGGCTGAGAAAGGGCATAACAAGAGTGCAATGTGAGAAGTGCCTGCGACCTCTCATCTCATTGATTCAGACAAGGAGGGCTGGACTTAATTACCTTCAATTTTCCCCCAGCCATCACTTTCCCTGTTGATCACTTTTCCCTTCGAGTGAATGTGCGTGTGTGAGAACTTGGATTAATGTGTGTATGTCAGAGAGGAAAGAAACAGAGGGAGGAAGAGGTATATGTTTTCAAGGCCAAAGCATTTGTGGTGGATGCGGTGCTCTGGAAATTGTGGGCTCCTTCATCTGTAATCTGATTTCAATGGCACTGCCTTTAGAGGTTGAGTCAATCTGATTTTCTGCCTTGACTGAGTGACTGTGTTGATGTGTGTGTACACACGTCGGTGTGTGTCTACTGCACGAGGTTAAATACTTACAAGGCACCACTCAGTCAGCCAGTCTCTTTCCCAGTGAGGCATCATGGGAGCGTTTGATAGGGTAAGTTGCAGAGAGGAGAGTCAATTAGACAAGTTGGAGTCTTGTGAGACTGTGCTTTAAAAGAGAGCGAATCATGCAATCACGGGCTAAATCAACAGGTGGCTTACTGCTTTCATCAAAAAGATTTAGGTTAGATCGCACACAAATGACACATAGAAAAGAATACACAGCTGAATATCTGTTTCATGTATTCAAATTGCCGGTACCTGAGGCTACAACACTGAAATCTAAACACAAATCACCACAGTGGTGATTTAATGTTTAGAAGAGGAAGTGAGAAAATAGATGAGAGACCTCAGCTTAAAACCTCAACACCGCCCCCACCCAAGACGATCAACATGAACAATTAAAGACCCTTGATTGCTGCTTGCGGTTGGTGTGCGGACCTCCCTTTTCCGTGAATTAAGCCTGTCCAGCTTGGCCACTCGCATGCATGTGCAAACACACACTCTGTAATGTGGTGCTGTTTACTGTAATTAGTATCAGTTCATTTACAGCCCGGTGACCCACGGTGACCTGCTGGATCTGGGTCAACAGGGACAACCAGCGCCACAGTGGAGATGGGTGGGGTTCAAGGTAAGGCAGGCTGTCCCTGTGTGGAACTGTATTGTCCTGTCTGTCTGTGAAGAGGAGGAGGAGGAGTGGAGGATGGATGTCTGGTGTTGAAGGAAAATGCGCACGGTAATGTCTCCCTGTGTGTACAAGTGTGCGTGCAGGTACGTGTCTGTCTCTAGCAGTATCTGTCGACAGATGACGACAGTCGAAAAGCGTGGTGTGTGTGTCTAGGTGTTTCAGCACACGTGTGCAACTTGGTGACTGTGTGCATGTGTGTGTGTGTGAGCTTGCTCCTCATTGTGCTGGACTTCAGAGGCCCAAGCGTCTCCTGCTTCCTCTCGGAGGCAGTGGGTTAAAAATAATGTGGTGTGCAATGAGCGGCGGGGAGCAAGGCGCAGACAGCAAGGAGCCAGAGCGTCACACATACACACACAGTCACTCACACACATGCTCAGTCGCAGAAGCGTTGCTATATGGATTTTTTTTTCTCTTTTATGGATATCTCACTCACCGACTTAATATCCCCATAAATGTTAGCATACACAAACAGAAATAGATGGTCATCCATTTACTCACACTTCATCCGATTCCCTTCTTCCAGAGTAGATAAAAAACAGATTGAACATCTGTCTCACCTTTTTCTTTTCATTTAACCCTTCCGCCTTTCTCAGATTAGGATGAATACCATCCTGTAATTACAATGATGTAGAGTGGATGGCAAAAGGACTGTAAATACAGTTTTATTCAATACAATCTTTGTTAAGAGAGCATCCAGATCATTGATTTAATACAGCCTTTGCAGCAGATAACCTTGCAAAGTACTGTAGCTCATCCTTAATGGGCTGGGTTTTTACCTAAAATTCAAGGTTATTTGATAATTCTGTGGGTTCAAACTTATCCTCAATCAGCAAATAGGAACACAAGGTGCCACTGAGATCTCGTTAGTAACTGATTAAACCTTTGACAACATTATGTTGGCTACCAAAAAGCAAGGGAAGAAGATACCGATGACTCACAGGTACTTGAGTGGGAGACTGAAACCTCTCCCACATCTTCCTCCTCTACCCCTCCCTCTATTGCGTGAGGAAGCCAGGGCAGCTGCAGTCTTTCTCCACCCCAAGATAAGCCTGACTCCGACCGGCCTCGCAAACCTCCTGTCATCTGTCTACTCTCCTTATCAGCTGGCCTGTGCAGCACAGTGGTGTTGACGCTCTAATTAAACCCATGCGGCCTCACCTGCCCCTCCCCTCCACTTCCACCACCTTTAATCGATAATAGTGAGGAAAGTTCACTACCATACTGTGAAGAACTGGGTTGCAATTTTGGAATCCAGTGCGATTTTGTTTTTAAATAGTAAGAAAACATTAAAATGTATCACTATAACGGTACCTATCCTATATGGTACACTGCACTATATAGAATGAGACAATAGATCACTCTGTGTGCAAGAGAAACACATGACTGTAAGGCACAGACTGGCAATAGCATCATCAAGATAAAATACAAACACGACAATAAGATAAATAAACTGTTGTTTGTACCTTCAAACAGGTGGCTGGTCAGTGTTATGTGACAGAAACAAAGGACTTGTCTTACTTGAGTTGTTTAATCCTAAGGTTAGAATATGTCAACAGGTTTTCCAGCAGTGTTGGCTTTCTGACAAACTCCAGACTTGACTTGCTTACCTGTGAAAGGAAAATACATGTGTGCTGTGTTAAAATTTACATTAAAACTTCTTAATTGCTTTAATACTGCAAACAAAATCTACATTTACTTCTGTATTTATTTATTGGAGTCTGAAATATTGCTGGTCTGAAACCTTATTGCAGTAAGAAGTGCCTTTGTCAGGTCTGGTTAATTGCTATGATGGTGTCGCCTTATCTGATTAAAGTGTTTACAAAGTGGGAGTATTGTAAAAACAGATCGCTTGACATACATCTTTGACAACTTTATATTGTCCTTACTCAGTAAAAGTATATCATGTGTTTTCACACATTTCTGTGTTCTTATCAGCGCCTTTGACCCACAACAATTCAGATCACCTAGGTAGACAAAATCAATGCTTACTGGAAAGATGGGACACTTAACTAACAGGTTATATGAGTCCAAGCATTCAGTTCAGCAAGATTGCCTTTTTTGTCTCCATTCACTCTATCTGCAACACCATGCGTGATAAGGAGACGCTGATAGAGTTCTAGGGAGATTATGGAGCAAAGAGTTGCACACAAATGGTATACTCATAAATGTTTATAGCTCCCCATTAAAGTTATATGTAGTATGTTGAATAGATGTTGATGTGTCACTCACTGATAGCGGAGCCTCTTGGCTGATTTATAGCAATCCTTGAAATTGCCTTAGTGACGCCTGGAGAGGATGACTAACCAACTCAGGTAGGGTCAACAAGCTCAGAGAGTAAGATAAGAGACAGCGAAGCAAAGACAGAGACAAAGACAGAGACACAGAGGGAGAGCTCTTGGGATTCTACGAGAAGAATGAGGGTCACTTCACGTAAACATGGCAGACATCTCTTGATCTGCCCTGAAGATACAAGACCAGAAGCAAACAATTTTAACTGATAATGCTGTTGTTTATCCTGAGCTGAGATAAGTGGACATGCAAGTTAATATTTAACATTTTAAGATTAATTCAGGTTTTCCTAAAATGCTGGATTAGCTGTGTATTTAGAAGTATGATTCAGTAGGTCCATGGAGGCAACAAATACTGATGTGGCTCTTACCCAGCTGGATATCATTACACAGAGAGTGTCCATCTTTTGCGCTCTTTCCCTCTCCCAGTTTAAATGTCAGGCCTCTATGTCATTTGTCTCAATCAGCTGCCACTGTTTCCATTTGGCCTGTACACCCATTCAATGCTGAAACCAGCAGCTCCTAGTTCAAAGATTAAAACATGCACGCAAATGCAGAGCCCATCAGCAGCACACCATCATGTCTTGCAGCCACACATCCCACCATAATGCCATTTAGAATAATAGCACTGTGAGCAAATAGCAGTTAACTGTGTTAACGTCTGAATCTGGCCCGCCGTGCTTATGCGAGCATCTGTCATCTTTATCAATAAGCAGAAGGTCTGACATGAATCCAATTTGCTCCTTGAAACCTCTTGTCCCTATGTCATCTCCATTAATACACAAACACATACAGACACTGACAATAATGTCACAGGTGCTGGTTCTGTCCTCTGACCTCAAAAGTGTGTGCATTTGCAGAGATGGACTTCCTCTTCTCCCAATTAAAACATGCCGAATCTTGGCAATGTGCCCCTAGCTGAACCCTGACCATAAAAAAAACAACACTAATTTTTGTGGAGGTGTGTTCGATTTTCTTTTCTTTTTCTTTTCTTTTCTTTTTTGAAGGGGGTGCTTTAGCAGTTGAGATGGAGGAGCCCAGCCTTCCTCCTGACACTGACCTCCTGACCTACTTGACCTGCTGGTTGGCTTGGACAAAGGAAGCCTTTCCCTTTTAATTCTGCCCAGGGAGCGTTATATAGGACCTGACCCCATGCTCCTCTTAACCTTTTGGACCTCCGGCCTGATGTCCATGATTTAGGGCAAATTTCATTACATGCTTTCTCCGGATGAGACTGTTGGCTAAGAGGATGTGGCACTGCAACAACTCAGCCTGATTAAAATGTCAGGTAGGGCAGACAGCTGAGATGGCATGTTCAGCTCACATGAAAGAAAAGCATGTGTGTGATCTTACTGATGCATGACTAGTAAACTCTTTACAATATTGTGGTAAACACAATACAACCAGTGTAATTCCAAACCTTTTTGTCAGCTGTGCAGAAATTAAATCGTAAAAAAATAAAAAAGAAGAAAAAAAAGTGGATCAGTTCTTGCATCTGCCAAATACCCATTCATCTTGTGGCAAATATATGTAACGTGATCTGCTGCCTGTTACAAACAACCTAACTGGGGAAGCTGTGAGGCTGTGACAAGCAGAACAGAATGCTAACACCATGGTGGACAAAAGATGAGTGAGATGCATAAGAAAGGAAAAACTCTTGAGAATAGCTGCCATGATAGGCGCCTGGACCTGTGTGCTGTCTACCTGTCTCTCTTCCTAACTGCCATGTTCTTGTCAGTGTTGACACCCTGTCAGCCCCACCTAGCCAGGGCCCTGTGGGTAACAGGGAGGCAGCTGAGGTAGAGGTACACAAAGCAGGCAGCCTGAATGGGACTGACTGGGCTGGGCTCTATTGGAGCCAGCCTTCCAGACGCAGACAATAGTGGGGCCCAAGGCCGGGGCCAGAAACCTGAAGCCTCGGCCTGGTATTTTAAGAGGCCTGAGTGGCTCTGGAGCCAGTTGTCAATCAATAGGTGCACACAATCAGGCAAAAACAAGACTTGAAATGATAGAAAAATTGAGACGACGACAGAGGACAGAAAATATTGATGGATACCCCCCCCCATTTTTTTTCATTGAGGCAGCCTTAAGACTCACATTTAAGTCTTTTCACACACATACACACACACACACACACTAAGAAACCACACTGCTAGCCTTTTCAGGCCAAGGTTGTTGCTTACAGACTGTTGTCTTCATTGTCTAAAGTGCCTCAAGAAGGGGTGGGGTAAAGGAATTGTGTGTGGGTGTTTGTGTGTTTCTGCGTGCAGGGGGTTCATCAATGCACAATGTAATGCTTTCACTGTTCTAGGCCACTGTTGTTGGATGTGTGTTGGTGTGTGTGTGTATATGTCTGTGTCTGTGAGAGAGAGACAGCAACTGCAGCAGAACTGTGCTCCCTCGTCCTTTCACAAACACTTGCATCATTTTGTCAGAAAGGAAAGGCCCAGTCTCCTTTTCACTCCTCACTTTTGACACCTTGCAGACATCTGGCAAAGGGTTTGATGATGCCGCTCTTGAAAGCCAGGGCCTGTCTCGAGGCTACAGAATGACAGACTGGACTGTAATAACCCATGCAAATAACTGAATACCTCCACGTGTCACATTGGTGGATGAAGCCTCTCCTGCATCTCCCTCACTTGTCTGTCCCTCTTTATGATTCCTCTTTTGAAGCTGTTCTACCTGTCCACCAGATGCCCTCAGTGTGTTCCCCATGACCATGTCCCTGTGGGCCCTATGGGACTACAACAATGAGGCATAACATTATGACCACCTGCCTAATATTGTGTTGGTTTTGCTGCCAAAACAGTCCTGACCCGTCGAGGCATGGACTCCACTAGATCCCGGAAGGTGTGCTGTGGTACCAAGATGTTAGCAACACATCCTTTAAGTCCTGTAAGTTGTGAGGTGGGGCCTCCATGGATCGGGTTTGCTTGTCCAGCACATCCCACAGATGCTCGATTGGATTGAGATCTGGGGAATTTGGAGGCCAAGTCAACACCTCTAACTTGTTGTTGTGCTCCCCAAACCATTCCTGAACAAATTTTGCTTTGTGGCAGGGCGCATTATCCTGCTGAAAGAGACCACAGCCATTAGGCACAACTGTTTCCATGAAAGGGTGTACATGGTCTGCAACAATGTTTAGGTAGGTGGTACGTGTCAAAGTAACATCCAGGACTCAAGGTTTCTGACCCACTCATCTAACCATCACAATGTGGTCCTTATCAAACACGTTCAAATCCATATGCTTGCCCATTTTTCTTTCTTCTAACACATCAACTTTGAGAATAAAATGTTCACTTGCTCCCTAATATATCCCACCCACTAAAAGGTGCCATGATGAAGAGACAATCAGTGTTATTCACTTTAACTGTCAGTAGTCATAATGTTATGCCTGATCAGAGTAAACCCAAGGGACTTTTGCTTAGTATCATGGTTAGCAAACAGAACAAAGGGGACACCTTCATCCCAGTTCCATCCTGTGTCATGGCAGTATTTACTCAGCATTGATTTAAATGTTTGATACCAATGTTCAAGTGCACCTTGTGACTTGTGACTGGTAAGCACTACACACAGAATGGGAAACACCAAGGTCTTTTGAAAGTCTCTGGATAGAAAATCAGTTCCCTGGTCTGTCTGCACAGGTTTTGGGAGACCAAATGTGGTGAAAAACTTGACAAGAGCTTTCGTAACACTTGATGTGGTAATTCTCCGCAAAGGAATTGCCTCGGGAAAACGAGTGGAAACACACATTATCGTTAATATGTCTGTGTAGGTTCTCAGTCATCCAGTTCATGGTAGTCTTCAGACAACTTAAAGAAGTCCAGTTACCTTCTTTTAAGCTCTTAAGACATTATTGTTAACAAAAACTGGTTACAAGTCTTTGTCTTTGGTAAGGGGCCAACACAATTTACAATGACATGGGGCAGGGGGCACTACTTGGTTTAGTTTTGCACTCTTCTAATTACAAAGTGGCAACCATAACATTGTAAAAACAAAAGCTAAATCAGCAGCTGCAGCAATAATAACTTCGTCTGCAGTCCCTAAAGCAGCACTATGTCCAGGTTTTAGAGTGTTGGATATTATTTTACTGGATCATGTTTGTATCAGACATATTTTATTGCAGTTTTCCCTACTGCACAATTTTTACTTCTGAAACTGACTGCAGCAGGATTATAAATTACAAGAAGAAAATCTGGGTATACTCATATATCCTACCAATATTAAAATGCTGCTGTACTCACAACATATGAATCTCTCTCTTTTTTTAAAAAGATGAGTAATTTCACTTAAAAAAAAAAAAAATGCCCATGACATGTCTGTATGGCTAAGCTTTGTGTAAGGATCCCATGTAGGTGTGTTTTGGTGTTTAGCACCTCCACATGGGTTTGTGTATGAGGCCAGATGTTATCAACATTTTGAAGCTGTATTTGAGTGCACAGTGGTCAAGTGCCTTTATGAATCCAGAAGTGAACCTCTTGTTTGTTTGTTTTTATAATGGCCTGCTGTTACTCAAAAGGAAAACAAAGCAATGAAAATTACTTCCAGTTTTCACACAGTACATCAAACAGCAACTACAAAGTTCTCTGTCTGCGCAAATATGTGTGTGTGTGTGTGTGTTTGTGTTTGCCGCACGTGTATGTATTGGAGTTTTAGAAAAGAAGGAGCACATCAAACCTGTGTGAATGAAAACAATTAAGATACTGACAAAAGTCAGTTTGTCAGGCTTTTTAAAAATCATCCTCTGTTGACAATGTTGCATTCACACCTGAGGCACCTCCCTGGCAGTCATTCATAACACCAAATGGGATTAGCTGGTGGTGACTAGGGGAGACTGGGGGCAATTGTAACATTTTTTTACATGCTCCTTCATAAATACGTAAATTAAAAAGAAAAAGAATATATACATGAATTAACTAATGCTACAATTGATATATTTTTGCTAACAAGGACAAGACTATAATATTAATTTTAATGCAAGAAGTCAGACTGTTACAAATGCCCACTTGGTGGGGGCAAGCATAACAGTAGATGGGAGTGATTGCAACACAAAAAAAATACATCATATCTCAAACTGAAAAAAATCTTCAAAGTAATCACATTACTGTAGTTGTATCTAATAATGTAACTTAAAAAATGGTCAGCTTACGTACTTTCAAATTTGTTTAGATGTCGGGTATTGTAGACTGGGCATTCAAGGTAAAAATCTGTTTCAATTTGTTCAGAAGACTTGACAACTACTCTAGTAGTAACTAGATTTTAATTCTATGAATTGAGTTAAAAGTACATTTAATCAAATACAGAAATGATTGTTTGTGATTGTTGAGGTTTTCTCTCTAATATTGTATGGTCTTTACTTTATAATATAAAGAACCTTAAGGCAACTGTTGTTGTGAATTGGCGCTATATAAATTGAATTGAATTGAATTGAATCTTTTAACAGTCGTGAATGTAGCTTATGGCTGTGAAATGGAGAAACGATATTGGTTCAAAATAGTCTGGACATATCACATTGATCAAACAACTTTAGGTCCTGAAGACATTTTTCCAAAACTTTTCCAATTTGAGCATACAGAAGGGCCTGGATCACAGAGGGTCTCAGGATGAATGGATGATCTGAGTATGAGTCACCAGATGAGGTCAAGTGTCACAGCAATTGGATGTTCCCTACTACCATATACCATCTGAATATAACCAAATGAATATTGTCACAAGTTGAACAGGTGATGAAGCAACAAATTGCGAATAAGACATTCATTGTTTGTGTGACCCTCTGGGTTATTAGAGGGCATGTCCTCCTGAAGTAGCCATGCTTAATTCATCCATTTTGACCTAACACTTCTTCCTTTTCCTACCATAGCTAAACTCTCTCTATCCTCCCAAGGGGCATACCCTCAAAAGACAAAAGAAGTCTTATGAAAACCCAGACCACATCTTTAAACCCCTCGGCTTTGATGACTGGGAGAAAAAAATGATCTATGATCTGGCAAGGAGCCCAAGAACCATCCATCCTTGATATATATTCCTGCATATCACTGGGGAGGTTAAAAACTTGTACTCAGTGGTGTCATGTGTTGCTATGGCTATGCTGCGTGAGGTGTATGCTCATGTCCAGTGGACCATGGATAACAGTGGGAAAGAAACAAGCTGCACTCTGATACAGAAAGTTTCTGAGTTCAACACCTTCATCCAGCACCAGGAAAATTTTGCATTAGAAGCCATATTTGAAAACTGCAGCCCAGGCCATACCATAAACATTCTGCTGAATGCCAGGCCAAGTCACCTAAGTGCTGCTTGTAAGAACACATGCAACTAAGCACCTCAGCCAGTTATGTGACATTCTTGGAGACACAAGGACCCGTACAGGTGACAAAAAAAACCCCAAAAAACAAATAAAGCAAAAAAAAAATTTAAAAAT
>VUQS01002349.1:0-10575 GCA_015108495.1 Heterochromis multidens | reverse complement strand
GCTGCTTGTAAGAACACATGCAACTAAGCACCTCAGCCAGTTATGTGACATTCTTGGAGACACAAGGACCCGTACAGGTGACAAAAAAAACCCCAAAAAACAAATGCTTTGCTGTCAGCAACATATCTGTGGATACTTCAGCAGATATGGCCTTGTGGACATGACATTGTCAAAAACATTTCCACCCACACTGCTTTCCATCAGCAATGGAAAGAGTTTCACCTCACCTCATGACAAGTCCACAATGGTAAAAGGCACCTGCAGCAAAAAGAAGGACTGTAAAAACTGTTAAGATTATAATACTTGCCAGTAAAACAAAACAAAAAAAGCAGCAAAACAAATTAACAAGGCTTGAGCTAATGTCTGTAAGGTTTTAGGGGTTCAAGATATTATATCAAACAACTAATTTAACTTAAAAGCATTTAATAAAGACTCACAGAAGTCATTCTGAGTGTAATTAGTAATTTTTTAAAAATAAAGTTACTATTAGCAATTTTAATGTAAGGATTTTATCCCCATAAGAAAATGTAAGTATTTTTATGGTAACACTTTCTATTTCAGTTTAATAATAATGTGGTAATAGTGGGGTAATAAGGTAGAAACAAAAGGTAATAATATGGAAATAGCAAGTTATTACTTCTTAATTACCAAAATCCAAGTCATGATCTTGTATTACTGCTGATACAAGATCATGACTTAACTGAGTAAGCTGAGTAATATTACATTGAAATTTATGTAATTGGATACTAAACAGGTCAGAAGCTGGGGGGTAATAATGTGGAAACAAACATATACCTATGAAGCAAAACCAATTAGTAATAGTATAGTAATATAGTGGTAACTATATGATAACCTGCTAAAAACATAAAGGTAATATTTGTGCATTAGAATTTTTACATACTGACTTGTGATAGTAACCCGTAATGAATAAAAGGTAATATTGGTTGATGCTAAACATATTAGGATACTATTACCATATTAGAATGCTGGTATTAATCCTGTCTTATGTCCCCAGCATTGTGTTTAATGTTGTAGTTTATTACCTGGAAACATGGTAGTTTCTGTGTAATAACCAAGGATCAGGACTGCAAAATGGAAAACTGCCTCTTTTTATCTAATTCCATTTGAATAACCAATTAAAGAAAACTTCAATTGGTTATAAACATGGAATTGTGGCTGCAAAATCAGTGCTGCAAAATGCTAAACTATACATTTAAATGTAAATGTTATAATGGTGAATCAAACATAAATTTTATTTTATATTACAACACTGTGAAGTAAACAATTTATATGTAGTGATAAATGTAGATGGTCTCACTTTAAATCATAATTCACAAAAAGATTTATTGATGTGCAAAAATACCAGATGCTGTCACTCTGTAAACATACTCTGATCACACCATAAGACCTACGAAGAGAAACATTTTTATTATTATGTAGTTATGCACATATGAATGCAAACTCAGCTGGAAATGCTGTGATTGTTTTATATTTATTATTAAATTATGTTTCTACTACCCCCATTTTTTCAGGTTTTTCAATGATTATAGTAATTTCAATAGCTTGTAAGTAGCAATGGAGAAACAACACTGGTGTTCACAGTAGTCTAGACATATCACATTGATCATACAACTTTAGGTCCTGAAGAAATTGTATTCACAAATTTATTTAATACCATTGGATAAATAAAAAAAGAATACTAGAAAAAATACTTACAAATTTGAATCTAGGAGCAAAAAACTTGTAATTCCTATCAGAGGAGAAAAACAAGTGGAAAACTGAATTATTAAATTTTTATAATAACACCTACATTGACTGTCATGCTGGAACTCAACTAAATATGTAAGCTATCAGGAGATTGGTCAAAATATCCTGTCAAGAGTCAGTTGAGTTGGGTGTCCAAGATTACAAATACTAGTCCTGACTAGAGTGTTGCAATTCTCTCTGCCAGTGAGATGCAGATTAGAAGTGACCGGTGGTACCATCAGAGAGCGGCGCCTTCCACGTGTTTGTCAGTGAAACATGCATCCAGACACATCTGCAAGCAGTTGACTGGGTCTTTTCCTGCCGCACTTTTCCTGAGAGATCTGGAAGGGTGACACGCCGATGTTGACCTTATTGTGCCCCACCTGTCACTTAACCTTCATGTTAGATGTCAGTTCCCCTGCCACTGTCATTCAACTGCCCCAGTACTGACACGAAACACGGTGCTTGCACTGTTTAAAGTTGTGACCTCGAACTTAGGGAGGTAAAGAGAAACAGTCACAGAGAAGCCAACAAGCTTTTTAAATATTGTCATCTAAGTGAAAACCAATTTCTTTATATGTTCAAATAATAGGCAACTACAAAACAAAAAAAAAAAAAATTAACTTTCATTTAATATTGAATTAGAAGCTCCAGGTTCACCTCTCCTTATGGCAGTTCAGTATGTCCATGTCTACCAAAATGATGCTGGCTCATAAAGATCAATGGGAAAACCTGAAAACAACCAATTTCTCACCCAAAGTGGTTATGATCTTCAGCCTTTGAACCAGGAATAGTGCCTGTGATAAACTGTTTCAAAAGTTTACATTTTCTTTGCCTCAGGAGCCTTAGAAACGCAAGCTTGTGCGGTATAAATCTGTCAGGCCTGCAAAGTTGAGCATATACAGAGTCTTGATTTACACATTCCAGATGGGGGATTGGACTGTGGTGAAGCACTGGAGCATCACACACACCCTATTCCATCCACTGCCTTGCTCCCCTTTGATGAAAATCCCTTGGGTCTTGGTGGTGAACATTATGATCCTCCCAGCAAATAAACAAAAGCACAATAAAATTAAAAGTTGGCTTTTGGGGAGGTACAGCAGAAGCAATGAAAAACATTTGTACTATTTGGGTTAGACACTTCATCTTATGAGCCTGCAAGAAAAGACTTCAGCATGTGAAAGCTGGAGCATATGCCGGATTCTGAATATATGAAGATTCCCTATTGGTATAACACAATAAGGCCTTGTTGATGATGTATTCAGACATTTCTCCATGTGCAAGTTCTCCCGTGTGAACTTGCACATTAAAAAAATATCGAAACAAAGGACTTACAGAGAGGAAAAGAAGTCTTGTACTGAGTCATGTGTGTGTCTGCAAGTGCTTATGTGGTGTAGCCAGCATACTTTGTTCCCTGAAGCCTTAGCTGGGGGTGCGTAAACAGTGATCCTATGGTGCTGGGCGGAACGATTCAGTGTCAGGGAAAAGGTCAGCTATCGCTGTTCAGCTCCATCAGGTCAGAAAAAAACACAAAAAGAGAAGGAAAGAGCATGCTAAAGTGGTGAGGGCCCAGAGAATATGTTTCCAATAGGCCCTCGTCAGGCTGTGTTAGCATCTGCGTCCAACACGTGCACCCCAGGGATCATGACCCTCCACTTCCCCTTCCCTTGCTCTCCCCAGTGGGCAAAGCAGCCCTGCAAGGTCACTATAGAGCTAAATGGGGCAGGGAAGGCACAATATAAACTGACTCCTAGGAAGCACCTTCCCCTAAACAACCCCCACAACACACTCAGACGCACATACACACACACCCCCTGGACATTTCTAGAGAGGGAGGACTATAGAGGTCCTACCCCATGCCTCCCAGGGTCACTGTCAGCCTGCAAAATCACACCAGTGCCTCAAGTATCAGGCTTGAGGGTGAGGAGCAAATGAGTTTGGGGTGAAGCTTGTGCCTTTGTCTAAATGGCATTGTATCTGCAAAGCAGGTTGAAATCTAAAAGAAAGTGTTTTGGGCTGAAATTGAGCAAATTTATGCCACTTTTGTCACTGGAGGCACCCTGTTGATCACATTGGAGACTCTGGTACTGTCGACCATGATCATTGTACACATAGGCGGAGCATAGCTTAAATAAAGACAGACCACAGAGACCTTTTTATTGTCTTTATCTTCTCTGTATGCCCATCACTTTCTATTATGGCTTATAATGCCATACGTGACTTGTGTTACCGCAGGTAAAGATCATTCCCAAAGCACTGTCTTTGGAAATTATCTAACAAAAAAGGTAAGTAAGTAAGTTTACTGTATATTAAGTGAGTTTACTGTATATTAAGTAAGTTTACTGTATATTAAACTGTATATTTATGCACAATAATTATGTGTAAATGTGTTTATTGGTGTAATACTTGGATAGATTTGTGCAAAGTAAAAGGCAAAAATGTGCTATGATAGGTAGATAAATACAAAAAACCTCACACGTGTATCCATTATCTTATCTCAGCCCATTGATTGGGAATAGGAAGTAGACTTGGTGTATTGCTGTTGTAGTGAGACTTTGTTGTGGATAAGTAACAGATGATTGAGTGACATCAATGTTTACATTACAGAATATATGGGACGGTCATTTTTACTTTATCACAGGGAAATTCAAAGAGATTCATTTAAATTATTAACATAGAAATATTCATTTAAAATTGGTAATTAAAGTATTTAATTTAGAAAAACTTGACTCATCCCTGTGTATTTCTAATATTACTATTTCTTTTTTTATTCTTTATTTAAGTTTCGGACCACATTCAATAAAATTTAACAATCACCACTTTTTACCAAAAAGTTAAGACGTTATGTACTCAGCCAAAAAACAGATTTTTCCGCCTGACAGAGGAAAAATAATCATTAATTAAGAAGGACTTTCTAATTTAATTAGTTCTTTTGTTTAGGAAATGAACAGAAAGGGACTGATCGAAATATGTGAATGTGCTTTCCAATGCATAACCATTAAAATAACAGGAGGAGCTGGAGGAGGGGGAAGAGGATAAAGAGAAAGGAAAAACATCCCTGGCTAATTTAAATACAGTCTTATTAGTCTAATGACCAGAGTCTGTGATCACTACTCATCACCATTAATGCCACAACTCTCTCCTACTCTGATTGCCCAAGGCTTAGCTTTTTCCCCTTAGCCCACATTCGGCTGGGGAACCAACGCGTTTTCCCTTCCGCTACACATGAAATGTGACATGAGGACACTAATGTATGTGGAAAAGGGACGGAAAGCAGGGATGTGAGACACTCTGCACTCCTCCTTTCCTCTTATAATGATATGACGTGCCGCACGGAAACCCAAAAACTCCTCTCCTTTTTAAAAGCCATCAGCTCTGAGGCATGTTTCTATTAAGAACACTCCTAAATGTTATAATAGGTGGCCCTAACGAGCTTTGGCCTCGCTCTCCTTTCTGCCTTCCTCAACTACCATATTGGCTGCATGCTGATGCTTATCAAAATGATGAATGCAGCATTAAGTTCAAATGAGTTGGAAGATTGGGAAAGGGGGAAAAGTCGTGTTTATCACTGCATGATTTGGTCCTGTTTTCTGCTTCACATTGCACAAAGACTGCTTGTTATTTTAACCACGTGTTTTTATCAGCAATTGTGTAATAAGACTATAATAGACAAAAAACATGTTAGCTTTATGTGAATACTTGGGGAAATTGAGAGTAAAGAATCAATTTAGTGAGCGGTAGAACACAAAGGAGCAGAAAAACAATGTGATTAGTTTGAAAAATGAAGATGCTGGGTTTACAAAAGTGAATCGCTGTCCCTTCTTTGACCTTGCACTGGCTTATCAGCTCCGTTTCTACTGATCATTTTAAGTATTTTTAACATTTCAAAGAATAGTCTCATTATGACAGAATATTGGACACAGATCCACTGCTCTAATATCATAGAAAGTATTGTTAGTGTTATATTTTATTACAAGAGATTGCCTTGCCAGCCGCTTTATAACCCTTATATAGCCAATATGAAAGAGGTGTTGTCAAGGGCAAAAACCCCAATGAAAGAAATCCTTGGTTATTATTACAAGAAAGACTCATAAAATAAAAGTTGTCGCTCTTTAAGGAATTTTTTGTAGTCATTTGCTCACATATCTGCTTCTCATGACAGAATAAACAGGCCACCAAACATTAGGTAAAAACATGAAAGTCACACATCTAAACCCCCGCATCACCAGGCATAATTCCAATCTGCCAGACAAAGTGGCACAGCTGGCAGAGAAAAGAGCAAGCAGAAAGCAGGCAGCGTGTTAAATGACCCAAGGATGTGAACAACCTTGGTGACTGGGGAAGGCCAGCACTAATTAACGCTGTGCAACAATGTTGGCTGTCAGGGATTGTCACAGGGGCACAATCCTTACTTTCTCCCCCATGGATGTCCTCGTCACTCCCCTGCTACTACCCCAATCAAGACCCTCGGGAGAACTGTTCACCCCCTCTCACGCCAGCATTGACCCCGTGCATAATAATGAGGGGTATGTTTGTGAGAGAAAACGACTGACCCAAACTGTGTCATTTAGATGTTAGCCTGCTAACACCCGATCATTATTACTGTCGCTTCACTTTGCCACCACTTCCTCAGTGATTCAGGGTTCTACTTTTGGAAATTCACACCTGGAAAAATCTCATAATGTGAAACTAGAGTTAAAATACACATTATCTTTAGCATAAAATATAGTACATGGCAATAAGTGTAACAGTTTAAACCAGGATGGCCCACATTTTTGGCTTCTCAGACAAACAAGGAGTGGGTAGGCTAATCTCACCTCAGCATCGTTGTTGGAAGTGAGAACAGTACTTGCAGCCAAACATGACTGTCAATCATTTATTAGGATTCTGACATGCTGCATCAAAAGTGTTGACACAGTATCACAGTATCAACACGCTTCATCCTTTTGCACATGGTTTAGCATTTTCACAACACCACAATACTAAGAAATTAATATTCATTGTTGACAATTTATGGATTCATTTATCACCCACATCTTATTTGTTTCCGTTAATCGACCCTGGGGGTCTGACTATGGCCTTGGCTTGCCACCAGTGGTGGAGCTTTATTCCTCTTCACACAGGCCTAGTGTTAACGCCGCTGGCCAAGTTCACAGATTTGACTGACTGTGGACTTAATGCTGCTTGCCTTGTTTTCAGCACTTGTCCCTCCAGATTTGCCACCCTGGCTGCACAATTTCCTCCAATTCTAATTATTCATCAGCTCGTTATGTCTGTGCCTGGGCGCCTCCCCTAATTAGAGGTGACGCAGGGTTTGGTCCCAGGCTAGCCTCAAGTGAGGGAACCAGTTCAGAACCAGTCCACGGCGTGTGCTCATGGAGGACTGGGTAACTGCCAGCCTCTCCAAGTGCATGGGGAAAGGGCCTGTCTTGACAGTGTGATGTGACGTGCCTTTACACAGTTTCTCTCTCTCTCATACATCACACACTAATCATCCTGCTGTGTCTCATATCTATTAGCATAACCTTTAGATATTTATAGGCACCCTGAAACAATGAAAATTCTTTGCCTCGGTGGTGTTACGTATTGCCAGTGTTGTGTGACTTTTTTGGTTTTTGCTGTTGTTGTTGATCTGTTATTGTGCTGTGAAGCTGAGATAGTGAGGCAGGGCCGCTGAGAACAGTGTCACTGGGCAGGGCAGAGGAGCGTGAATTATTAAATCATTGTCCCCTAATTAACATCAGGCTTAGATACAAAATAGCCTTTCAAGCTGAAAATAACTGAAACTTCACATTGATGCAAAAGCAAAATATACTCTGATACTTCTCAGTATCAATTTTATTTGCATGTACAGAAGGAAGCAGATTATACCAACATGTAACTGTCACTAGGACCTACAGACAAGGATGGACTTTTTAACATTATCCTAGAGCTACTGAACACTGAGACCTTTTCAGCTACAGTGTTTTTTTATGCAGGTTTGTGATGGTCCTTTGGGTTAGGACATTCAGCTGTTAGAAAGTGCAGTTAATAAAGCCTATCCGTTTATTACACAAATTATTAGTCCTTTTGTGCTGATTGGTTCTCCCAGCAACAACAGCACAAAAGGCTGAGGCTCTTACTCACCTTGGCTTAATTGACACTTAAACCAAAGAAAAAAACCTATAACAATAGAATTAATTATGACATCTCTGCGAGTGTCCTTCTGGCTGCCTCAGGTTTCTGTGCGACCCTGTGTTTTATGTCTGTTTCTATGTGTGTGCATTACTTTTCTGGCACATTAGCAGATCTGCTACCACTGTTAAGTGTCATTCTCCATCTTTTTCTCACCTTTCCCCCCTCAAATCTTCTCAGCCCACCCTGGCCTAGAGTGAAAGAGGTTAGGAAGCAATGATTAGAGAAATCTGCTCAGCACACATTTTGAGTAGGTAAGTACTGTAGGTAGGTGTTCATGGTTGCAGAGGTGTATGTAACACAGACATCCATACAGTAAACTGACAGAATCATGCATGTTTGTCCTGTAATGCACAAAGTCACACATTTACTGTATGCACACAGTAGTGCTAATTAAAGCCCTCAGTGTGAGCAGAGAAATATGTAATCCTGACATTTAGTCAAGGGAGATTTGGGGAGATGAGGAGAAATTCTAGCGCTCGGCTTGAGCTAGGCCTGGGGCAGGCTGGCAGACAAAAGGACAACGGCAGGCACTGAGGCTGGGATAGGGAGCGGCGGAAAGGTCATCTCCGTGAAAAGGCTAACGTGTCAGTGCTTTTGTTCCTGGCCCTTAGAACATATGTTTGGCCCTCCTCCACGGCTGGCCCTGCTATCAGGATGAAATCTAAACCCCAGCCCCCCAAACGCAAGAACAAAACACACTTATACAGACTGACACACACACACACTTGCGTGCACACACACACACATGTTCACATAGTGGATGGTGGTAATGTTACTATACCACAGTTGTTTAGGGTAAATGGATGAAAGTTGGGTTGAAGGTGTTATCTTACCACTCTCGGTGCTGGAAAGCAACACCAGCCAGGAACACCTGTCTGCTTCTGTGCTCAAAAATCAAGATAAGCAAGAGGTGACAAAAGAGGAAAAGTGAACAAGTGTGTTAGAGACCAATACACTGATTGAAAAAATTAGTTTTGCAACATCCACACACACGTAGACACAGATAAAGGTATCAGCAATGGACAGAAAGAGATGTATGTAGATAGAAAGTGGGCTAACTTAGCCATTTTGGCTAGGCAGCTGTGTCTCCTCTGTCCAGGTGAGTAGGTGACACATTCAGATTCAAGGGTGATATGAACATTTTTCAAAGTTTATTACATGAGTATAAGTAAAATCCAGAGATCAGTAAGCACCAGGGTGAATACTGATCTTACATTTATATGAAAAAAATGGCCTTTGTGTTTGAATATACTTCATTCTAATTTTCAATCTGTGTATTAGTCTAAAAAACACTTTCATTGCTGTGGTAATGCTTGTCATATCACATGCCAGAGTATCTTCTTCCTGTGATGTAGGCCTTATTAAAAGATTGTCCCAAGCAGCCGGGAAAACAGGCCGGCTGGGTGACGGTGAGGAGGAAGCGTAGTCCTAAACAGAAGCCCCTGGTACACCACCAACCCATTCACATGTCTAATCGTTTTTCCCCACCTGGTGACACACCCGCCGAGGAACAAACTTTGGTTATTGGCGATTCTGAAACGTGAAGCTAGAGACACCAGCAACCATAGTTAATTGTCTTCCAGGGGCCAGAGCAGGCGACATCGAAGGAACCCTGAAACTGCTGGCTAAGGATAAACAAATATTTGGTAAAATAATAATTCACATCGGCAGTAATGACACCCAGTTAGGTCAATCGGAGGTCACTAAAATTAATACTGAATCGGTGTGTAACTTTGCCAAAACAATGTCGGACCCCTCCCCAATCAGACCAGGTAGGAGTGACATGTTTAGCTGCATGTTCTCCTTAAATTGCTGGCTGTCTGAGTGGTGTCCAAAAAACGATGTGGGCTTTATAGATAATTGGGAAACTTTCTGGGGAAAATCTGGTCTTGTTATGAGAGACTGCATCCATCCCACTTTGGATGGAGCAGCTCTCATTTCTAGAAACCTGGCCGAATTTATTGAACCCCCCAAAACGTGACTATCCAGAGTTGAGATCAGGAAGCAGAGTTGCAGTCTTACACGCCTCTCTGCAGCTTCTCTCCTCCTGCCACCCTCCCCAAAACCCACCCCATAGAGACTGTGCCTGCTCCCAGACCATCAAAAAACAAACCTAAGCATAAAAATTCACAAAGAACAATATAGCATCCTCAACTACACCAAAGAGTAAAATTATAGACACTATAATCAACCACAGACCCAGACAGAGAGTTTTAATTCATTTGAAAGCCTGACTCTTAGCCTTGTCCACCCCAATTGGGAAACTCAAAAAAGCTGTTTTATTTGTTGTTATCTATCGTCCACCTGGTCCTTACTCTGAGTTTCTCTCTGATTTCTCAGACTTTTTGTCTGATTTTGTGCTCAGTTCAGATAAAATTGTTATAGTGGGTGATTTTAACATCCATGTAGATGCTGAAAATGACAGCCTCAATACTGCATTTAATCTATTATTAGACTCAATTGGCTTCTCTCAAAATGAAAAAGAGCCCACCCACCACTTTAGTCACACTCTGGATCTTGTTCTGACTTATGGCATAGAAACTGAACATTTAACAGTATTCCCTGAAAACCCTCTTTTGTCTGATCATTTCTTAATAACATTTAAATTTACAATAATGGATTACACAGCAGTGGGGAACACATTTCATTACA